>PHNY01171356.1:5463-20095 GCA_003724115.2 Anethum foeniculum | reverse complement strand
CTATATATATATATATATATATATATATATATATATATATATAGTACTCTTCAGTAGTAATGTATCAAGAAGGTTATGTAACCAGTAGTTGACTACCAGACTTGTATCAAGTACTTAGTTATGTATGTACTTGTCAGGTGTGTAATGAAGACTCGATCCTAACGACCGTGGATTAGCGTCCACAGTGAAGTTATTTTATTATGGTTTGTATTGTTTAATACAGGTGTGCGAAGCATGGTACCGTGATGACTCAAATTCACGAAAGGGTGGATTTGGGGGCGTAACATTCAAGATCCCCAACAACTCTAAAAAAGTTCTATGAAAGAATTAAATTTGATATTTTGTGCAAATATTAATATTAATATTATATTTATTACTATTATTATTATTATTATTGTTATTATTATTATTATTCTTATTACTATTATTATTAGTACTTGAATAACGTCTTAACTTCTTTTTAGTGTAATAGTCTATTAGAATATTTATACAAGTTAATTTTGTCAAAATGTACTTCAAGCGCCCAAACTAATCTATGAAAATTATAAATGAGAAGTATAGGTACATGGGAGATATCTATACTATATTATAATAGATGAAACATTAAAAGTTTGGTCGTCGGTACTGTTTTTTGGTACATGCTGAATTTACTGAATTACCCTTACTTATATTTTTTTAAAAATAATTTTCATAAAATTTTTTTATCTCTTTCAATCAAAACATGTTACCTTTTCTATTTGCAATAATATCATGGACAATCAAAACACGTTAATCAATTAACTTTTTCCACTACAATATCAATTACCTTTTTCAACTAAAACATGTTACCTTTTCTATTTTTTCCATCTAAATATCTCTTTTTCCAATAATATCACGGGCAAATAAAACATTTCATTTTCCGAAAATATCACGGACAACTAAAATATCTCTTTTTTTCAAAAATATCAGGGACAACTAAACTATCTCCCTTTTCCAAAAATATCACGGGGAAGTCTATTTAATAAAGTAGAATAATAATAATAATACATTTATTAATAACTAACCAATTAGTTTTTTTTATATCACGAACAACTAAAATATCTCTCTTTTCCAAAAATATCACCGGTAAATAGATTCTCTCTTTTTTCAAAAATCTATACTATTATATAATTGACAAAATATTGAAACTTTTCGTTCATGGGTTCTCGCTTTTCGCTCTTTCATTAATAATATTATTGTTATTAATAACTAATCAGTTACATTTTTGAACTAAAACATCAATTATCTTTTTCAACTAAAACATGTTACCCTTTCTATTTTTCCAATTAAAACATCTCATTTTCCAAAAATATAACGGGCAACTAAAACTTTTTCCTTTTCCAAAAATATCACCGGCAACTAAAATATTTTTTTCCCAAAAATTTAATAAGCAACAAAAATATCTCTCTTTTTCTGAAAATATCACGGGCAAGTTTATTTAATAAAGTAGAATAAAAATAATATAGTTATTAATAACTAACCAATTACCTTTTTTTATATCACCGACAACTAAAATATCTCTTTTTTCCAAAAATATTACGAGCAACTAAAATATCTCTTTTTTTCAAAAATATCACGCGCAAGTCTATTTAATAAAATAGAATAATAATATAATTATTATTATTATTATTATTATTATTATTATTATTATTATTATTATTATTATTATTATTATTATTATTGTTGTTGTTATTGTTGATAACTAAACAAGCAATCTTATTTTAATAAAATAAAATAACAATATTATTATAATAAGATATTAAATTTTTTAATTCAAGTTAAATTAATTAATATACAATATTAAAGAAATTCCATGCATCGCAAGGGGTTTAAGCTAGTTATTATTTGAATATATACAGATATCTATTATTACCTGAATGAAAATTTTTAAGAGTACAATGATGTGACTCAAAGTTTTTTGAGTTAGACCTAGTTTCAAGTTTCGAGTAAGTTAGTTGAGTGACCAAAACATCATTTTACCTTTAAAAGTAACTAAACATGTGTTACGAGAAAGTAACTTTATGCAAGACATTATACGTTACCAAAATATAATGCCAAAATATAAGGCCAAATATACTATATTATAATAGACGAAACATTAAAAATTTGGTCATCGATACCTGTTTTTTGGTACACGCTGAATTTACATAATTACCCTTACTTATATATTTTTTTAAAAATAATTTTCATTAAAAGTTTTTACCTCTTTCAATCAAAACGCGTTACTTTTTGTATTTTTCTCAACTAAAACACCTCTATTTCTAATAATGTCATCGACAATCAAAACATATTAATCAATTACCTTTTTCCACTATAGTATCAATTACCTTTTTCAACTAAAACATGTTACCTATTCTATTTTTTCCATCTAAATACTCTTTTTCCAAAAATATCGGGCAAATAAAACATTTTATTTTTCAAAAATAACACGTGCAACTAAAATATCTCTCTTTTTCAAAAATATCAGGGACAACTAAACTATCTCTCTTTTTCAAAAATATTAGGGGAAGTCTATTTAATAAAGTACAATAATAATAATAATAATACACTTATTAATAACTAAACAAACAGTTTTTTTATATCACGGACCACTAAAATATCCCTATTTTCCAAAAATATCACGGGCAACTAAATTATCTATTTTTTCCAAAAATCTATACTATAACATAATAAACAAAACATTGAAAGTTTTGGTTCATGGGTTCTCGCTTTTCGCTCTTTTATTAATAATATTATTGTTATTAATAATTAATCAGTTACATTTTTCAACTAAAATATCAATTATCATTTTCAACTAAAACATGTTACTATTTCTATTTTTCCAACTAAAACATCTAATTTTCCAAAATATAATGGGCACCTAAAACTCTTTCCTTTTCCAAAAATATCACGGGCAACTAAATATTTTTTGTCCCAAACATTTCATAAGCAACTAAGCAATTAAAATATCTCACTTTTGTGAAAATATCATGGGCAAGTTTATTTAATAAAGTAGAATAAAAATAATATAGTTATTAATAACTATATTCCTAGTCGGCTTGATACCATTCTTGTCAACTTCCTCATCCAAGGCCTCAGCAGCTGAAGCAAAACATAGGAAATATTGGAATAAAAACAAACTTATTCAAAGTTAAAGTTTAAAAATTAAATACCCTCAAGAGAAAGGCAGCTAAGGCCAACCTCAATGAGTTCCGCTCATCAACGAAGTGCCGATAGTGAGTTTGGCCTCGATCTCTGATAAGAGCATCACGGGCATACAGATCTGGAGTACTGAGCTCAAGAATATGATCTGTGACTGTCTATGACGTTGTTACAGCTCATCCTGAAGAACTCGCCCCAATCTCCACCTTTCTACTCAACAATAAAGAATTTTTTGTTCCAATTGTGGTTAGAGTCTGGAAGAGAGAGTGAACTAACAAGTTGTCAACACCAGATCTATGATTAATCTAGACCCAACCCGCCTTTGCCAGAGGAGAATTCTTAAGCATGAAAATGCTTCTAAATATTGTTGTGCTCAAAGGAATCCCCAGTTGATGGCACCTTGATATGAAGACTATGATCAATCCCCTGGTATTAGGGTAGAGTTGGCAGGGTTGAACCTTGATCTCAGCCAAAAGCCTAAAAATGAAGGGATGGACAGGAAACATTAGCCCGACAACAAGGGCTCCCTTGAACACGCACAACCTTTCAGGGTTCCAGTTGCATGTCCTATCATTTGGGCCAGGAAAGTTATACTGGTACTTAAGCTTCTTCAGCTCCTTTTTTAAGAGGATATTTGAATGATGAAGGGCATCAAGATAAGTGTTGGATGGAAATGTATCTAACAGCAAATAAAGCATACTATTTAAATTATAACAATTTAAGGACATGGATGAAGTGGGGGACATACATTTCATGAACCTTGCCTTAGCCCGTCTGGCCATAAACTCGGCTAGGGAGGGAGAAGGACTGTCATTACCATCAAATATGTTTGAAACTTGAAAATTAAAACTAGAAACTTGAAGCTTGAGAAGCTACAATAAGTGAGAGTTTGAGAAGTTTAGAAAATGAATAAGTGACTTGTAATGAACACTTATCATCCTCTTTTATAGGAAAAGAGGCACCTGCTATAGAAGGTCACAACTCAGGTTAGTTCACGTTTACAGGTTATTCACAAGTCACAACCTAATAAACGCCGAAAGTTGGTCATCTGAAGCAAGGAAAAGTCACAACGGGTGAATATGTATTTGGCCAATAAGCTGAAAATTAGACGAACAATTGGAATACGTATGAGATAAGCTAAATCCAAGTCTTAATCTTAAATAAAAATTGATTATCACTAATCATTTAGATTAGTGATTAAGCTAAAAGAAAATTCAAAACCCAAAATTTGAGTTAATTGGCCTACTACAGCCACATCAGAACATCCTTGATCATGACGAAAGGCCCTCAAAGGAGTAGACAAGGCTGACTTGCCTACCGAAGAGGCCTCTGGCCGAGTAAAAGTAGCCAAGTAGTCGCTCGGAAGTATTTGGGCCATTTAAGAGTGATAAGTTTTCACGAACACGATTTTGGACCAACTAGAGCGTCCATGGTCATGAATAAGTGTTCACGAACACGATCTTGGACCAACTAAAGTGTCAATGGTAATAAATAAGTGTCCATGAGCACGACCTTGGACTAACTAGAGTGTCCTTAATTGAGGTTAAGAATCCACGAACATGACCGTGAACCAACTAGAAATCCCTTGGACACGACCAAGGGCTCACCAGCTTCTCTTCTTTTCTTCTTTTCTTTTCTTTCAATCATTTTTCTCTCGGTTTCCTTAGTTTTGGCATCACCATACAATTTATGTCAAGGCATGATACATAATTTTTCACCTTCGTTGTAGATACATGTCATCATGTTCAGCAACATTCTGTGTACTGTATCTTTGTTATTTTTAAAGTTTTGTCTTAACACCATTCACTCATCCTTGTCCTGTCTAGGCTTCTTAAAGTAGATTTTTCCTGATTGCTTCTTTCCTTTAGTATCACCCTTCCTTCCAGGAAGCTTTCCTCATACAACGTGCATTTGAAGGAGAATTTACTCTTGTACGATGGTGACCATTTTTTCTTAGCACCATAAAATTGAATGTCAGGGGTGAAAACTCTAAGTATAGTGGTGTGCACTAGAATAGTGTCTTAAGCTATGGAACTGCAACTAGCTTAAGCTACATAAGCTAGTCCCCCAGCTACCGAGTCAATGGATTGAAGTTGTGGCCCTTCACTAACCAAATAATCAATGGCTAGGGTACATGGTTGAATAGATGATGTGACTATTGTAGATGGTGGCTCCACCTCACTTGTACTCCCCATTGCTAATTCATTCTCCCGCTTGTTGTTAACATCAAGGGTCTGAACTACAGACTTAGAGCCCATGAGTTGTTTAGGTAGAAGATTCTACAATTCAATCAGAAGAGCCATTTTCTCCATAGTTACTTCCATCTTCCCAACCTTATTCTCCAACTCACTAATAGCCCTTTTAGTTGTGTCTTTTTTTTCTAAGCCTTGTTTAGATCTGATTTACTTTCTTTATAGGAAGCTTGACATCCAAATCAGACTTCTAATCTTCTATGATTTGATGAATTTGTTCTTTTTTACCTTGGATTTCTTCGTGACTCTGCAGATGATGTAGTTTATGCATTTTGATATTATCTTCATGTAGAGAGAGCACTAGTTTCTTACATTACAAGAAAAACGGGCTTTTCCTACCAAACGTTTCCTACCGATACATATCCTACCACCTATTTCCTACCAATTTTCAAGTCAAAGGCCCTTTTCCTACCGATTTCGTGCTCGATAGAAATCCAGTCATTTCCTACCGATGGTGGTAGGAAATGCCTAAAGACGGACCCACTTTTTGATGTCATTTTTGCCACTAATTTTGTCACAAAAAAAATGACAACGTTTTAAGCAAAGTATTCTATTGCACTATCGCGGTCGGTTTTTTTGCATCTCATTTCCTACCAATGTTGGTAGGAAATAGGTTTCGTAGGTCCAACTGGCCACTCATTTCCTACCGCTTCGATGCTGTAGGAAATGGTTCGTCCGCTTAGCAGCGGTAAGCAAAAGGTGTCAGTGGGAAATGGCTAGTTACATTTCCTACCAACTAGTTAATTTTCTCACTAACTCGTATTAATTAAATATTTTTTCAATATAATCAGATTTAGGGATTAGATTAGGGTTAGACAATACATTTTTTACAAATTTTGTTTTCAATGATCCAACCGTACGGATACCTATATTACTTTGAACTTACCATGTTTGAAAAAAATTAGAAGTTTTTTAACTTCGTCTGCAATGATTTTCTAATGAAAATCTATTTTCAAACAAATAACTATATATAAAATATAAGTAAAAAATAATTAAAAAATTTAATAAAGATAAATATAATTTTAAATACCACATTACATACTAACCATTACACTCGACTCAAAAAATTAATAATAAAAAATTTAAAAAACAACGACCCGTTACAAAATTGAAATATATATATTGTGGATTTACATATTGGAATTTAAGGATTAGATTAGAGTTACACGAAACTTTCTTAAAAATAAAATTTTGGATAATCAAACTATACGGATATTATAATCTTTAACAATTTATCATGCATGCTAGAAATTAGAATCTTTAAAATTCATTTACCATGATTTTATAATGGGAGTTATTTTTTAATGATTTAGATTATTGATATTACTTAGTAAATCGTAGATGATGTATTACACTAGTAACATTTTAGGTGTAGTGGTTAGGGTGTCTTATTTGGTTATAGAGGTCTGAGGTTCGATTCCGTGACGAACAGACCTTTTTCTCGACAAAGCTCAAAACCTACAGCATATTGGTAGGAAATAATTAAATTTTAACGAAAATTCAAACTTGACCTCCAAATCCGAAATTTCAAATATGGCGCCCAGCCCAAACTGAAAAATTCAAATTTTTCGTTCAACCTCATAACCTACTGAATATCAGTATAAAAATAATTTAAATATCATAAATATAATTTGTAATTTCATTTTACATACTAACCATTCTATTCAACTCCAGAACATTGATAAAAGAAATTCAACAAAGAACTATTATTTGTAAATTTGAAAAACATATACGATGCATTTAAGGATTGAAATTTAAGGATTAAATTTGGGTTACATAAAATTATTTAAAAAATAATGATTTCAATGATGTAACCCTACGGATGTATATATTAATTTGCACATAAAATAATTAGGATGCTTAAATAAAATGTAGATATTTTACATAAGAAACATATTTGGCACTCTGGTTTGGGTTTGAACCCACAAGGAATCAAGCTTTTGTCGATTTTTAATCTCAAAACCTACAGCATATCAATAGGAAATATGTTGCGTATTTACGAAAATTCAAACATAAACCGCCAAAATTGAAATTCCCAAATGGCTCCAAACTACAAAATTTATAATTTTCGTTCAAAGTCATAACCTACTGCAAATTGGTAGGAAATGTTTAAATATTTTGAAAATTTCAAAGATGGCGCCCAAATCAAAATTCAATTTTTTTTGCCCAAATCCAAAAATTCAAAATTATGTCAAACCCATACATATTCATCCTCCCTTTTGAACCTCATTTTTTCCTTTATCTCTCCTCTTTAATATACTTTTTTCCCTCATCCCTTCATCTAATTTAATCACATCATCTCACTAAATATCAATTTTATATACATCTATTCATCTAATTTAATCAACTCACGTCCTTCATCTTAATTGTTTACATATTATCATCTACATATATGTATGTATGTATGTATGTATGTATGTATGTATGTATATTTGTATATATGTATTTATGTATGTATTTAACCTCAATTTGTTTCCTGTGTGTGATTTATATTATCATTTTGTTCTTAATTAGCCCATGGTTTTAATATTTTTAGTAATTAGTTCTTTGTTACAAGAACTATATGTAATATTTGTTCATGTGTGTGTTTTATTTTTTTTAGTTTTTGTTCATGTATTACTTCTCTATTTTTTATACAAATTTTTATTTATTTTTTATTTCTTACGTAAATGGATAGGAATTGATTGAAGCAAACCAGAATTTACGGATTAAGGCTAACGAAATGGAGAAACCGATGTCAAAAGAAGATGAAGAAGTATGATTGGTTAAATGATGATGACCCACTATAAGGGTAAATTCATTTTAGAGTTTAAGATAATTTTTTGGTTTCCTATAATATTTGTAATTTTAGTACATTTATATGGTATAAAACTTTAAAAGAAATGATAGTGGTAAGATGAATTATGTTTTATGATGAATGATTTTTATTTTGGTTGTATGTTTGAGATTTAAACTTGATGTTTTTGTGGAATTTATTATATATGAAATCAATAAAATATTTTTTTCAAAAAAATTACGAGTAATTCCTACCGCATTCAAGTCATTTCCTACCATCTTCATGCCATTTTCTACCATCGCAAGCCATTTGCTACAGAGACTGGTAGGAAATGAGTGATAGAAAATGCCTTTTACATGTCGTCCACCATATTTCCTATCGCATTCAAGCCATTTCCTACAATCTTTAAGCCATTTCCTACCATCTTCGAGCCATTTCCTACTGAGACTGGTAGGAAATGATTGGTAGGAAATGGTTTTTACATGTCGTCTGTCTTATTTCCTACCGTATTTTGCTATTTCCTACTGATATTGGTAGGAAATAGGTTGCCACAATGTCAAAAAAAATCCACATGGCATCTGAGATGGATTATTTCCTACTGCATTTTGCTATTTCCTTCTCAGGATTAAGTAATTATGGGTTAGGGGCTACCACCCACAAACTTGCAAAAAGGCCTACGGAAAAGGGTGCCACAATCGCCCCCATCCTAAATTAACCTCATAAAATCATCTCTCCATTTTGGGTTGTTTTCAGGCACGGAAATCCCATCAAAAATGTGTGGGATTTTGGGCCTTTGGCGGATAAGAATCCAGCCCGGTTGGGTCAAATGACTATTATAAAATTAAATATTTTTCCAAATAAAGCAATAAAAAGTGGAAAAATATTTCTAAGACATAAAACCATTAAGCATAAAATGTCTCCATGCATTGGGACGAAGTTGAAAAGGATTAATTTGAACGTTATCTAGATGGCGGGGAGTAAATTCATGAAACAGGAACCTAAGATCCGCAACTAAGGCACCTCTATAGAAATATAAAACATTACCTTCCTATTGACATGTACAATCACGTGGAAGGGCAGGATCAATTTTAGGATAAGGAGGAAGTTTTTATCAATCCTATTATTCTCTTCGTGGTACGTATTACCAGGCTTATAAGAATCTATATGAGATAGAGAAGAGTATTTATCGCCTCTAAGGTTGATCATATCTATAAGAGAAGTGTACGAAAGATAACATATTAAAATGAAAATACCTCTTTTAGAAGAATTCATCTTTCCAAATGTTTAGCATCCCGATTTGCCATTGATATTCAGTAGATGAATGCTTGAAGTCCCAGAAAATAAAGGAGGAAGAAGAACATTCAACAATTCTTTAACTGAAAACCCAGAAAACGATGAAATAAAATACAACAAAAATTACGTAGCAGTGGAACCCTGGCAGGAGTGGTGAAATCGTGTTCACCGGAAATCTCCTTCTAAAAAAGAGAAATTTTGAGAAGTAAGAAGTAGAATTGAGAAATATGGAATGAAAGTGGAGTGACCTACTCCACTCATATATACAACTCCCAGTTGGTCATATGACCGTTGGAGGCATTAGGAACCGGCTGTACAAGATAAAAGGCCTAAAAAAGTGAGGTTGAGATGAAAAACCCCAAAAAGTAGAATGGTAAAGAATGGTGTGGAATGTCCTTGAATTTTCTAAAACAATCGACAAAAATAAAAAATAATAAACATAAAAAAATGAAGAGAAACAACAATAAAGGTAAATGGCCTATAATTCGATCAGAATTCTGGTCGAGTTAGGTCTGGCATCACTACAAGAAATCTGACATTTTCCTACCAATCATAATTGTAGGTAAAGTATATTATTTGTAGGCAACGATTTTCACCTACCAATATTATATTTGTAACAATTGGTAAGTAAAAGTTGGTAGAGAAAGAGTCTTTAGCTACACATTTATGTATTGGTAGGTAAATTTGCATATGGGCCCCACTTTTCTAAATAATAATTATGTGTCAGCAAATGACATGTACTTGCTTATATGGCTAGAAAAAGTCCATTTGTCACCTACATGGCATGCTAATGTGGCATGTTAGTCATTTGCCACGTAGCATCTCGGTCATGCCAAGTGGCCATTCTTTATCATGCCACGTGTCAACTCTATGTTATGCCATATGTCACATCGTTATCATGCCATGGGTCACATTAGTATCGTGCAAAATAAAGTCTTTATGTCGTGCCACGTGGAACAACTTTGATGTGCCATTTGAAGCCTCTTATTAAGCATTTTTTATTTTATTTTTTAAAGAACAGATTAAATAATAATAATAACAATAATTATAATAATAAAATTCTGTAAATGATTCATTCAAAGTAAAGTGTACAAACATAAAGAACTTCAAACGTACAGCTGCAAGGTACTTCAAGCAAAAACAAAATTACAAAAACATGTAACAGCATCCTAAATCTCTTAACATAGGCAAAAATAAAAATACATAAACATCTAACATCATCCTGAATCTCTAACATAGCACTGAAACTTAATCTTGTAAATACTTTGGAATTGATGTTGTCATGGCCATCTCATCATGTCTCCGGTCAAATGCCCTTAAAGTATAAGTAAAACTAACTTTTTCTACTTCTCTTAGTGAATCAGCTTTACAACTTCTAGTTGTCCAACCACTCTAGCTGATCAAGTTTCCTGTAAATACAACAACAAATATCAGCCATCAGCGTCACATTATGATATTGAGATAGTAATAAAAGATAGAACCAGAATGACTATGATTAAAGCCGTCAATCATATGCCTTTACTTTTTTATGTTCAAGTTTAAAGCTCAGAATTCACATTTGACCATGTCAAAACTTTTCCAGAGACAAAAATAAGTACATAAACACCCAATTTATGATTAGAATGTAATATAAATTAAAGCACAAATAAGTAAATAAACACACAATTCGTCATAAGCCAAGGAGGATAAATATAAAAATATTGTTACCTTTAATGGGGCTTTAAATATAGCACCTCGCTATATAATAATTGTTTGTCCCCTTAATGTTGCATCATACATCCCCTGCAAAAAAAGAAATTAAGAATAATTAAGAAATTTTGTTTTTGACAAGAGAGTCTATCCGTTGCCTTCCTTTGAGTAATTTTGTCGAACAGTTAACATGCTTGATAGATATGAGCAGACAGAGCTACAGCTGAAGTATATAATGTAAACAAGAAACACAAGGCCTCTCAAACATATTATATATGCACAATACATACACATAATTTATACAGATCCGGTGACAATCAGACTCAAAATAAAAAAAATAGCGTACATCAATATCTATAACACACTAAAGAAGGGAGAAAATACCACAAGGAAAAGAAGACAACACACAGAAAAGGCCACGACCCACGAATACAAAACACAAAACCGTTAAAAGCTAGATATACGGCACAAATATTTTAATTAGCGTTATCTGCTCTTTTACCGCTAAACGAAAATATTTTAAAATTTCAGCCGGGAAGCTCAAAATTTTGATAGGCAGCCTCGTACATCCAGAATTTTGGATCTTTGACAATTTCAACCATGCCTTCAAAAATAGAGCAAAGTTTATGGAGTCTCCTATTTTTTTGGAGTCTAGAGTCCCCTATACGTTCTGCAATTAAAATACTGCATAAAATATTATAAAATGTATTATTTTTCGAATCATGTTCTACAAAAATTACTATTTTAATTAAAATCTTGCAAGTCTAATACTTTTTACTAGTATAACACTGCAAAACATATAATTTTATAAAACATGCTTATTTTGCAGAACATACATGTTAATGTTGTTGCAGAACATACATGTTCTACTTAGTAAAATGTGTTTAGATTTGCAAGATTGTAACTAAAATAGTGATTATTTTAGAACATGATTCGAAAAATGGTACGTTTTGCAATATTTTATGCAATATTTTAATGGGGGACTCCATAGAAATTAACCCTTCAAAAATAAATAAAATTTATAGATCCGGTTTAAATTTATAAATTCTTCAACACTTTGCCATCATTAGAATTTCAAATTGAAATTCTTGAATATAATATCTTTTATTCGATAAGAGTTTTGATATAAGAATAAAATTACGAATAGTTGATATTGAGAGGACCATAAATCTAATGGTACTTTAACATTTGCATAAAAATATAAGTTTCAAAAATATTTATTGTAAAAAATAATACCCAGATTCAAGTAAAATATAAGTACTAGAGTCATATGTTCAAAAAAAGAAAAAGAAAAAAGAACTGGTCGAAATAAAAAGGCCATAGAGAGGGACCTTTATCTCTATTTTGTATACTAGCTTATTGCTCGTGTAATGCATGGGTTGTAAGTTTTCCTTTATTCGTGTATTTTTTGATAATTATAATAATATATTTAAAAATTCATAACATTGTAATATTCATGTAAAACCGTAAGAATACGAATTATATAAAAGAATCATGTGTCGTTTAATTTATTTTGACTCTATCTTTGAATCCTAAAAATCAGATTTTGACGATTTTACAGCCCACACGAAGATCATGAAATATTTTTTAATTCAGTGATGATTTAAAAAGTAATATTTACGTAAAAAAATTTAGAAACTGAAGAGAAAAAACAGTTACGAATTTTGTATTAAGTAGTCTATTTAATTTAGGATACCTACTTAACTATTCTATTCAATTTAGAAGACCTACTTAGTTTTGATTTAGATTATAAAGATAGAATATTTTCTTACTTTAGATGTAACGGCTATCATCTATTTTTTTTTTTTTTGCCAAAGGCTATCATCTATTTAATTCAAGATCTAACAGTTCTTTTTACATTGATAGTACATGACCAAATATTTGGATAAGATCTCTCTTATGCATATTATATTATACGGATATAATAATATATAATATTGACTTTTAGAAATTAAATATAAGTTCATCTTTAACAATGTTTTTTATATTCACTTTTTATTAAATTTTTTATTATTAAATGTAACTTGAACTCATATGAGATAAAGATAGTGGAGAAAGAAAATAAGTGTATTAGTAAAAATATTATATAATATTACTAAGAGCAACTCCAATAACTTAGCTATTTGAAGCCTTAAAACTAAAATACAGGGAATGTGAGAAAAAACCAATACAACAATATCCTAGTGATTTCTTAAATCAGTAAGATCTTCTTCCCATTCTTTATCCTTAGCTAACATGTCTTCTCTTCTAACTCTTATTTTATAATAAATATTAGAAACAAACTTTTTCTCTCTTTTCACTTTTGTAAAAATGGTATCTTTTAATAATAAAATATTACATAATGAATGAATATAAGAAATGTCGTTAAAGATGAGAATAGCTATTTATATCTTAAATTATTAGTATTCAAAATTTTATATTAAATTTAAGGAATAAACAATTCTGTTGGAGTTGCTCTAAGAATGAGATTTTGGTTCTTAAAAGTGAGGAGAAAAAATATACTCTTAGTGATTTTAAGAGCTACTAAAAGTCTCTTTGAGCAAAAAATTTCACCATCGTCCTCAAATTTCAAGTTAAAGCCAAATTAAGAGTTTGGTGGAGATGTTCTAAAGTTAAAATATCTTAACAAAAGATTGGTATTGTGAAAATCAGTAATTGGCCGATTTTCAACCTCTAATATAATTTGAGTTCTGAATAATTGGATTTAAAATTAATTTTATAAAAAATTAGTCAAAAGTCTTTTTGATTCCGAGTACTCGGAGTCAAATTTGGGTTTGACTTTTTCAATTATTACTAATGTGTTATTGAACTATCACTAATATTAGGTAATTATTATTTTTTATTAGTATATACAAATATTTTACACCAAAAAAATTTTGCTATTGAATTTCAAATTTTAATGCATCTAAACTAAAATTTAAATAAATACGGATTTGAAATGTAAAACCTGATCCAAATCTGATTTGAACGCAAAAACATATAAATATGGACTTGAATTTGAATTTGACAATTTTTTATTTATATATTTTTATTGTTTATTTATTAAAAATTATATTTATTGTTAGATTTTGTATAGAAAGAATTGGATTTTTCCGGACTTTCTGAAAAGTCCAGGCATCATCCGAGCCAAAACGAATTTTTCTAATTTGTATATTATTATTTTTTAAAATTTATCCCAAACATTTTATATTTTTAGATTTCATATAGAAAAAATAAAGTTTTTATCCAGGATTTTTGAATAGCCGAGAATTCATTTTTGGCAAATCGGGCTTTTATTCGAATATTTTAAAAAGCCCAATCGTTTATTCGGTTGGAACTATACCGAGTTTTTTTCCTAACTTTTATTAGAATTTTTTAAAAACCTGAGTTTTTATTAAGTTGAACTGCGCCGGGCTTTTCTTAATCAAGACTTTATCCCTTTTCCAAAACTAAAATTTTATTCAGACTTTTTATAATTCGGGGT
>PHNY01171353.1:2269-18156 GCA_003724115.2 Anethum foeniculum | reverse complement strand
ATCATGTAATGGTTTTGAAAATGGGATAGATACAAATCAAATTGAGAACTGGAAATGGATCAGATATTTCTATTGGAGCTGCGTAAGAGGACCGTTATTCGGTAACGGCCCAGCATGGGGGTGTAAGAGGCTAAGTTGGTTGTACACACTATTAAACCACTTAGTCTAGCGTAATAAAGACCTAGCTAGTCTTTAAGTTCCGGAACAACTATTTCGGGATGACTGCCTACAGCCGTCCGGTGTTGATAGACTGATCAGCTATCTTCACCTGTGAGTGTCCAATATATCTGATAATTCATTTTGAACTTAATTCTGAAATAGCATGCCACCAATGATTCTGAGTTATACAAAAGAATATGATTTTCTTTACGTTTTGAAAAGCATGCTAGTAATGTTGGTTTCCAGTTCTGTTTTCAAGATATAAATGATTCCATATTCTTGTTCATATAACTGTTTTGCATAATCTTTATATCCTGTTTATTCATATGTGGTACTGCTGAGCGTTTTTGGCTCATTCTTGCTTTTCAACCCTAACCTTTCAGCTAAGGCCAGAGATGATTTACCTGATTAGGCTGCGCGAGAGTAATGCTAAGCGGCAAGGATTCTAACTGGTTAAGTTATACATCAGAGATCAGGTTGGTTGATTCTAATTTCAATACTGTAACCTGTATGCGATCCTGTTTTTAGGGGGTTAAAATTGACTTTCTTTAAAACCTTATTTAGAAGGAAAAAAAATCAGGTTTTAAAATATTTACTTTGACTTAATCTCGAAGTGCAGTTTATCAAAAAAAATTGATTTTTGTATTAGTGGCACCTGATCTAGACCCCCGGATCTGCGGGCTGTCACAACTGCAAATTTCGTTGATGGAGGTGACAACGGAGTACCAAGCATCATCTTCTCTCATGATGATGAAGACAGAGTAATGACTCCCACGACTGTTCGCGCTGCTCTTGGTCTACCAAATCATGAAGCTTATACAATATTCATTGGAGACTTACATATGAGGGACTTCTTTAGTTCCATTGGTTACTCTGGATCTCTGGACAAGATGGGTTAGTTAAAAAGGCCTGGTTCGAGGAAGGAATGGAACTTCTTCTTTGACTGCATAACCAGGGCCTTCACCAACAAATGTACTAATTTTGATGCACTGCCTCAGATGTCTCAGCAAATTGGGTATTCTCTTATCTATGGCTCTCACTATGACTTTGGTACTATTCTGTTAAAATTCATAGGTGATAGATTAACTGCTGATCCTAATTCTGTATATTATGTCAGCTTATATTTTCTTATTGTTTTCCTAATGTAAATATAGAAACAGCTGATAGAATATATTGTTTTAAATTAAATAAAAGGGCCTTTAAGGACCTTATCAGCAGGGATATAAGAAGGAACTAATATCTCCATTTATGGTGCCTGAACAGGTTAGGCAAGTGCTAATTGCATCTTTGCCTACTGTGTATGGTTTGCAAAACTTACAAGGAGCTAGGCTGCAGGCTGCTACAATTCAACCCCCTGCATCTAACCCAAGCTCCACAACCCAAACACACGAAACAGAACACACCTCAGATGCCTCTCAACAGGCATCTGTTGTAAAACAACAGAAGTTAGCTGAGTCTGATAATTCCAAGCAATCAGGATTGAGGACTTCACAGTAGCCACCACAAACATTAGGGTCACAAGGTGGACATTAGTATTTTCAGCCGCAGAGAAGGTTGATTGATGAAGACACTGATGAGGAAGACAATGTTGTCTTATCATCAAAATTTAAGAAGTTGAAGTCTACTAAATCTGTAGCAGCCGGTTCAAGCACAAAGGAAAATATTGTGCTAATTTCTGATAATTCTCCACCTGATAAGCGAAAAAGGACAAGGAGTACCTTGTCAGAAATTGAAAGAGCAAGGGCTAAGAGGATTTTCAAGCCTCACAATTTTCAGCAAGGATCAAGCCCACACGCACCTGCATCTCAAAGTGATATAATAGCCAAAGTTGATCCTGTTCCACAAGAACCTTTAGCTCAAAGGGTTGAAGAAGACAATTCAAATGCTGAAATTGTAGCCTCAAATCAACATTCAAGAAAGAAGAAGATGGTTGCTGGAGTGAATCTTTCAAAGATACCTGAAGAGAAATTTTCAGAAGAGGAAGCAGAGCTACAAGAACCTGTATCTCAAAGGGATGCAGAACTCTCGGAACTTCCTGTCACACAAGAACCTTCATCAACTCCTGATGAAGCTGCTAAGGGTTGAGCATCAAATCTGGTACTAGATCCATCAGGAATAGTACATTCTATTGTGGAAGGAGCTGGTAACATCACTATCTCTGACGCTCTTCCAGTCGATCCAGTATAAGTGATTGCAGATGACCGTACTCTAGTTGAAACTGCTCCAGGTAGATAATCTGATCCTTTATCAGGATTTACACATACTGATAAATCAGCATCATAATTTTTCTATACTCTTTATATTTCTCTTATATACTGATGGATGATCATGAATAGCCCACTATGTGGGTACCCCTGTTCTTGTGACTACAGTTTACTCTTCTTAGCCACCTCTTATTTCTGTAGGACATAAATTTTCTGAGCTTTTCTGTGAGGTAGATGAGAGAATGAGCTTAGTAGCTCAAGTGAGTACACTCTGACTATTGAAAGTCATGAGATGAGTGGAGTGAGGAGTGGTGAGACCACTTTAAAAAGAATATAGGGATCTATGTTTTTTTACTGTGTTAACTTTCAGGTGCTTAGAGTACTCCGGGAACAAGTTCTGAATTTCAGGCTATTGAAATACAGATTACTTATTCTGGGTCACCTAAGCCTGATGTTACTCATGATGCAGTAATTCCAACACATATTGTTCTTTCAATCCTCCAACTAAAATTGAAGCTATAGTTGCTGTATATGGAGATGCACTGGTGGCAGAAAAAGATACTGATGTTGTTACTGATGACTTGATGACTCATATTTTTACATCTGTTGTTGCTGAAGTAGAAGGGGCAAAACAAGTTGATATGGGTGATACTGATGATGTTGAGTCTGACATTGGCTCACACACAGTTGAATTTGACTGTGGCACAACAATTCCTGTTGCTGAAGAAAAAGTAGAACAGATCAACACATCAATTCCTGATCATGTAGAAGTGGATGCATAGGAAAATCTCACAAATACTAAAATGAAGTTACAATTGCTTCTGATGATGAGATCATTTTTCCTGAGAACATGATAGAAGAAGAGAAACAGAAAAGACAACAACTTGCAGATGCTGCGATTGAAAAGAATAAATCTGCACAATGGAATTCAAGATGGAGAGATGCTGATCAATCATTTGATTACAAGTCTGCTCATGATCATTTACAGACTACTAAATAGTTTATCAAAGATCCAACACTTCTTTATCATCTTAAAGCATCTACTATTATGATTTAAACTCTTCATAATGATCAACTCGCCACTAAAGAAGAAGTAGGGAAGGTCAGGCTTGCGTTTGACGAGGTTAAAACCATGCAAGACCTAGCGCTGAAAAGAGCTTTACAGCCAATTACTGACAGACAGACTGCTATTGAGAAAAAGCAGGAGGAGATGTCTGGTACGTTATCTTCTATTCAGAGCTCTATGGAACTCCTTCTATCTTTCTACATTCCTTAANCTGCTGATGGTGGACATAAGGGAGGAGATTCATTAAGGAGTCATAAGGTTGTAGCTGGAACAAGTGGAAGTGGAGTTTTTAAGTCTGTTAAGACTAGAGGAGGAGGTGTTAGTGGTAGAGGAAGGACTCTAACCACAACACATAAACTGACTACTGTTACCACACAAGTTAGAACTGAAGAAAAAATGGTAACAAATACTGATGATGTCCAAGCTGAAAGGATAATTGGAGCTGGTACTGAAGTTGGTCAGTTCATGCAAACAATGGAGATTGAAGGTAAGTCAACTACTCTTTACTACAGGGATCAGAAAATCATAGATGCTGATGAAGCTGTAGCTAGAAGACTTCTCCAAGAAGATGGTATGAACCTAGAACAGATCAAGAAGATGGAAGCAAATTTTGCTCTTCTGAAGTCTAGTTCAAATACTGATGCTGCTAGGGCCATAACTAACTCTCCTAAGAAGAAAAGAACACAAAGGCCTAGGGAGAAAGATATTGTGATTCGTGAAGCTGCAAATTCTGACAGAACTGTTACAAGATCTCAGGTTGTTTTACAAGCAGATAGGAGAGATAAGGGGAAACAAAAGGTTGATGAACCTCCATCTTTATCTGTTCAAGCTACTATTGATCCAATTTTTGAGAAATTAGATACTGATTGGATTGGAGCAGTTAAAGATGTGAGAGAAGAAGAAGAAGAAAAGGAAGAAGCTCACTCTCAAATCAACAGAAAAAGAACGAGAATGATTGAAGGAGCTGATTGGAAAGAAATGCTGAAAGCAACTTCAACCACTGATACTACTCAAGTTGAAGAATTGGAAGCTGATGAACAACTCTTATCAACCTATGACATTGCTCAAGTTGATCCTGAAACACAAGTCTTAAACTCTGAAGTAGCAAATCTTGATGATGATTTAAATGTTGATAAGGAAGAGGTAAATACTGATACTGCAATTCCTGATCTTTCACAGTTATCTACTGATGAGAAGAGAAAGCTGTTATGGAAGAACAAATCAGTACCTCAACCAAAGAAGGATGAGTTATGGAAGAAAGTCTTCAGTTCTAAGGTGCTAACAAGACAACCAAAGACTAGAGACAGACTTGGTGTTGAAGGAGAAAGGGTTTATAAAGGAGATGCTCTCAGTATTAGAGATCCCACAGCTCTTACTGGTAACCTTGGTGAAGAAATTCAGCTGAAGCATCTGCAAAAGGTGATTTCTATTTTTCTTGTTCTTGATCATTTTGATGGGAGCACACATATGGAAAAGCTGTTATATTTTCTATTAAATGGGAAGAGGCTGAGAGTATCAGAAGAAAATCTGCTTATTAAATCCTGGAAGGAGCTAGAGTGTATTCACTATTTACTGAAAGTCATAAACTCTGCTACTGGCATATGGTCATATTTTATCAAGCAGCATATTTTTGTCAAGCAAAGAGGTATTTCTTGCAAGATAGCTTATCCAGTTGTTCCTAAATATGAACTTCATGATGGTAAGATAGTTGATATGCCAGAAGGAGGTGCTCAGATCACTAAACAGTTGGGTATGGATGTTGTCACATTCAATCCAGATGGTAAAGACGTTGGAATTATTCAGCTATATGATCTTCATATGAGCAGAGCAAAGGTTTCAGACCTAAGGGCAGCTATCTATCAGATTGATAATTCAACTTCAGAGCTTAAAGATTTCAGAATCAAATTGGAGATGTACTTGAACAAAGCATAAGAAGATCTTGTAAAGAAATTCTTTTCTGAAGCAACTGTTAGCAGGATTGAAGAATAAATTTCTGATTTTTCATATGGTTGAGTTTTTGCATTTAGATTTCTGTTTTGTCATTATCAAATTCTTAACACTTGTTCTTATGTTCATATGTACAAGTTGGGGGAGATGGTTAGATAATTTGATGATTAGTGACAAATCAGGACATGACAGATTGATATTAGTATTTGGTCAGAATGTGAAGAAGCAGTAAATCATGGATTGATTTATCTGATTGAAGATCTTGAAGATTGAAAGGATATGTTGGTTACTCAACATATGGAAAGAAGCAATCAGTTATTAGATATGATCTGTATCTAGTTATCTCCTTGTAATCATATCACTAGTAATTGATTGTGTAGCTGTGTATTATATAAACACAGATAGGTTTACACTTTATTTGTGATCCATTATAATTTATCATTCGTGTAACCTAGCAGCTCTCAAAAATACTCTTACATTCTTTGAGAGAGTACTTTGTATTACTGTAATAGTTTTTATTCATCAATATAAAAACTGTTCATCATTTTACTTGTTTGTTTCGATTTGATTGTTCTATACTGTATTCACCCCCCCTCCTCTACAGTATATTTGAGACCTAACAATGTGTTTTTGATATGTTAGTGGGTTTGGTAGTTTTATTTTGATGCTTGCAAATTGTTAGTGGTAAGTTACTTTCTAATTTTCAGATCTAGTTATTTATGCGCTTTTGTTGTATTTGATTTTTCCGGCGTTCTTACCTTTGTTCGGCCAAATTCCGGCTTAAAGTTCATTTAAGTTGGGGTTTGGTTGGGTTGCTTAAATACAATTTAAGTTTATTATCTACATAATTTTTAAGCTTTGAATTTTTGTCATGGTAGCATCTAATTTTCTTTAAATTTTCTAGTTTAATTTTACTGTTAAAATTGATGTTAAGTTTGGTTTGATTTAGTCTCTTCTTCGTCTATACTAATCTATCTGTTTTGCATTTTTATTTACTCTGTTTTTGCTGCTTTCCATTCCATTTCTTCACCTTAATCTCTTCATCGTCACCAATTCAATCACCTGCATATTTCCCCCTCCCTTATTCCTCCAACCTCATCTCGAATCACCATTCTCTACAAACCCACATGTTCTTTGAACCGCAAACCACAACTCACCTATTTCCGCACCTCCTACCCCTGCTTTTTACTCCATCACGCCATCTCTGTTCCTTCAATCGCATCCCAATATTCTCCTTTCCATTCGATCGCGCCTGCACAACCCCAATTCGCCTCAACCTCCTTATTCCACCATTATACGCCTTCGGTAACCTGCAATCAGCCTCCAGTTCTCCTTTTCTACATCATCACAAACCCATCACACTAGTTCCATTTCAATCGCTGTTCTGCAGTCAAGTCACCCTGATCACCATTCCCCTATTATCGTCCTCCATTTCAGCCTACAATCACGCCTTCCACTTCACAGACCCAACACGTCCCGCTGCAATTCCACCTCCAATTAGCCAATCTGAGTCGAGGCTTAGTGAGTCAACTTGGTAGTCAACCGAGTTTCATCGAGTCAGGCTTTGTAACTCGTTTCCGAGTTATCCAAGTTCAACTATGTCGTTTAACCGAGTTGATGTGCGTTTCTTATCACCAAATCACCTCCGAGTCCTCTTCCAAGTCTGCCAGCATCTGTTTTAATCAGTTGCAGTTGGATTTTTTTTAATTTGATTTAAATTAGTTTTCTAAAATTTTTAGTTTCGTTTAGTTAATAAAATAATTTGTGAATGTTGTTTGATTTATAATTAGTAAAAAAATGGTTGTTGGTTTGGCTTGATTATTGGCTAGTCGTATTTACAAGCAAGTCATGTCGAATTTATTTATAAAATTTCTGCAAGTAAATGATTAGTTTTTTTTTCAATTTAATAAAGATTAATAAATTAGAATAATTAGATTAATTAATTAGTTTAATTTAGCTCTTCTTTTAATTTTTGTAAATAATTTCTTTAAGACAAAGATATTTTTTAGATAATTTACATTTTTGTTTTTAAATTTCCTAGTTCATTAAATTAACGATTAAGGAACCTTACGAAAATTAATAGTTTCTGTGGATGAACTTTAATAATACTAAAACGAGATCGTGCGCTTGTGATTTTAAATGCTCATTTTCTGCCACATCATCTTTATTTCTGCAACTAACTTCAAACCAGTAATAAGAGCCTCATACTCAACATCATTGTTTGTGACTTTAAAAAAATGACTCCACACAAGTGATGTCCTTCAGGACTTAATAAAACAATCCCTGCTCCAGCTCTTTCATTATTCACTGCTCCGTCAACATTTAAGGTCCACCATGTAACCCGAGTTGTAGGCTCTGGATCATCAGACATCTGGGAGGCAGATACCACTGCCTAGCGTCTCCTTTCGTTTGAAGAGGGAATTCCAAAATAAAATCAACAAGTACTTGCCCCTTTATAGCGCTTCTTGGTTAAGGATATTTCAAGGACGAAGACATTGCAAATTGAAGTAAAAGAGGAAAGGCCGAGGCTAGTTTCTGTTTAAATCAAGACTTGGGCGAAGCCTTCTTCTATGGTCTTTATCTGGTCAGTTCTCTTGAGGCAGAAAATGCGAAGCTCCAAAAATCATTGACAAGTATGAAAACCTCCTATGACTATTACAAAGGATTACTTGACGGGGATGGGAAGAAGATAGAGGACATAAAGAATGATCACAAGGAGGAACTCAAAAGGATCCAGGATAAGCTTGAAAAAGTCAAATATGCTCTCACTGCATACAGCCCCTCTCAATTTGCACAAAAACTCCATGGCCCTGAACTTTGGCATAACTCTTCGCAAGACCAGGTCCCCTACCTTCAAAGGTCTAGCCTTCACCTTCATGTCATAATGCCTGGCCACTCTCTGCTGATAAGCGGTCAACCTCATTTGAGCTCGGGCTCGAACTTCCTCTACCGTACCCAAATAAAGCCTATGATTGACTTCATTAACCTCTGAATTATAATGCTATCTACAAAATGACCTTGCTCCTAGTTCCACCGGTACCATAGCTTCACATCCATAAGTCAAAGAAAAAGGTGTTTCCCCAGTTGTAGTTATTGATAGCCTATGTCTGCCCATTAGTCTGAGGGTGACTAATTGCTGAGAACCCTTTTACTACTTTGAGATTATCACAGAGCTCCCTAACTTCCTTTGTAACAGCCCGATTTTTCGGATTATTATCCTTCGGTCATATTAACAAAATAAAATATAATTCCATAAATTCATTAAACAAAGTAGCATAAAATTCTATACAATCCAAACGTAAAAGAAAATAAATAATAAAATCCAACGTAGAATTAAAATTTACGGAGAAGCAGCTCCTCGAGTAAATTTCTAATAAATAAAAACATTATTCCAAGACACTCGTGTAATCCTTATAGAAATCCAAAGCTGAACCAACGCTAAGCACCTGAAATGTTCGTAAGTAGTGAGCTACACGCCCAGTAAGGAAACTAGCTAAACATTACGAGGATCAAGTAAATTTCGTATAAAACATATATTTCAAAACTGGTTAAAAATGATAAAATTGAGTTCAAATTTGTAAAACGAAAATCTTACTATTTAAGCATATTTTTCCCAATTCGCTTGGTCACATTAGCTGGTTTCACAACCCAAAATTCAAATGTTAATAAACGCGTCATCCTTACTAAGGCCCATTATAATGCACAATCCCCGAAGGGCCCAAAAGAAGTGCAACCTAGTACGGTCCAAAGTCTAGTTCCGGAACTATATGCAGTTTACTAACGGTTCAATACGAACCGATGGGTTCTAAAATACTCTTTCTAAATCCAATATTCAAAATCAAAATAACTCTTTGGTCCGAAGTACGAGTCCAAAAAACAATTTAATATAAGAGCGTACATGATCCAATATTTATAACAATTTACGAAAATGTAATAAAACATTTTAAAAGAATTAATGTTTCGGAAGTTTACTTACCTGTTTGCGATACCAAATTTTTTTAAATAAAAGCAAGAAAGTCTCCTACATCAAATTAACCAGACAAAAATAAAATAATTTTAAATTCATAGCAATTAGCCGTAAAAGACTAGTGCAAAAATTTAAGAATGTAAGCATGCCGAGACAATTTACACTTAGCATAGTTTCCGGACATAACCTGTATACAAATTTTAATATTACACCATCAAACTTTGATAGTCTAAGCAATATTAAATTATATTTGAACACCCTCGTGTCACAAGATTACTAACCTGGACACCAAACTATGCAAAGTAACCATAATCTTATACATAGCATTTACAACTTAGAAAAACTCACATTTTGCACAAGACAACATCAATACAAAAAAATATATATATACACACACGTACTTTGAATATATAAAATAAACTAATCTTTTAATCAATTTAAAAAATATCATTAACACTAAAATATATTTAAAATTGTAAGTCGGCTTGAAAATGTATTATATCTTAAATATACAGCACAACACACGTTTTATATTTGCAACACTACCTATTAAAAGGAAAGTACTTAGACATTAACACTACAAGAACTCAAAACTTCAACTAATAACATATTGATAATGGGTTAATATGACTTGACAATCAATTGGGAAATTATAAAAAAATAAGATATCATTAATTCATCAGAATGAATTGACATAACAGGAAGAACATATCGTAGTTAATAGAGAGTTCAAAAACAAAGAAGACATTTATTGTTTATGGAGTAAATCCCACAAGTGCAAAGCAGCATGCTAAGGCATACCAACACTTTCACAAAATTTAAAAAAATATAAGACCATGTGCGATGTGGATGAACAATCAAAATAAAATATAACGTACCTCTGTGTATTTTCCTGTGCACCTAATGACTTAGCCTCTTTTATTTTTATTGCACTTATAAGATAAGATAAGAGTCAGGTAGCTTACAAAAACTAAACACTTATCTTTAAAAAAAATTCAAAACTATCTTAATTTAAATTTAACTTATCCTAACTAACAAGATATACATATCATATCCTCAATAAAATTAAATAAAATATAAAGAATTAAACAAACCAAATATTCACACGCAAGTCAAATAACACATATCTACACATAGACAAATTGTGAAAATTCATTGAGCACAAAACTTTATTGAACCAATAATTATATAATTTTAAACTATTACATAAAAATATTATCTAGTTTCACTTTTAAAATTCTTGGGTATTACATCCTTGCTATCAAATTACTTTCTATTATCCGAAATCAGCTTATAAGGAATTCCGAAACGACACACAATAGCGCGATAAATAAATTCCCTCAACCTCTTTGCAGTTATTGTGGATAAAGCTTCCGCGTCGGCCCATCTAGAAAAATAATCCACCGCCAGCACCGCATATTGACACCTCCCTTTCCTTTAGGAAGCTCACCGATCAAGTCAATCCCTCACAAAGCAAATGCCTAACAGGTTTATGAGAAAAATGTAGGTACCTTTGACATTTTTTACATGCTTTGACATGGTTGAAGGCATCCTCTTGAAGCGTAGGCCAATAATAACCTTGTTTTAAAACTTTGTGCGCGAAAGAGCTACCCCCGAGTGATTGCCACGAATCCCCTGGTGGACTTCCCTAAGAACATAATCACATTATTCTCTAGCAATGCACTTAAGGAGAGGTTGGTTAAAACCTCTCATATACAAGGAGGCCTCATAGTTCACATAACGGGCTGCTTTATATTTTACCTTTCTAGTGTCCGCCTTATCCTCCGGTAGAATCCCTTTTTGTATACAATCCCAAATGAGAGTCTTCCATATTCGTTCTAACCTCAACTACCATTAGCTCATCCTCCAAGACACTTGGTTGCTTCTGAATTTCTAGAGGTATGACTCCCAAGAAAGCTGTATCTTTTTTAGAGGCATTTTTATCCAAAGCATCAGCTTCCGAATTGTTTCCCCTGGGCAATTGCTCAATCTTATCCTCCCTGAACATCCTACGTAATCGCTGACATCACTTCATATACAGCTTGGTACGAGGCCCTCGAGCCTTGAATCCTCTATTCATCTGATAAACAACTAGCATGGAGTCACTGAAGATATTTAAGTTTTCTATCTTTATTTCTGCAACAAACTTCAAACCTGAAATAATAGCCTCATACTCAGCATCATTGTTTATGACTTTAAAATCAAGATGAATGGCTTCACAAAAGTGATGTCCTGCGGGACTTATTAAAACAATTCCTGCTCCAGCTCCTTCGTTATTCTCTTCCACGACAACATTTAAGGTCCACCATGGAACCCGCGTTATAGGCTCCGAATCATCAGACTTCTAGGAGGCAGATACCACTACCTGAACGTCTCCTTTCATTTGAAGAGGGAATTCCAAAATGAAATTAGCAAGTACTTGCCCTTTTATAGCACTTCATGGTTAAGGATATTTGAAGGACGAAGACATTGTAAATTAGAACAAAAGAAGAAAGGCCGAGGCGAGTTTTTGTTTAAAGCAAGCCTTCTTCCTTGGTCTTGATCTAATCAATTCTCTTGAGGCTAAAAATGCGAAGCTCCAAAAATCCTTGACATGTACCAAACCCTCCTCTAACTATTACAAAGGGTTATTGGACGGGGATAAGAAGAAGATAGAAGACATAAATAATGATCACAAGGCGGAGCTCAAAAGGATCCAGGATGAGCTTGACATCCTCCCTGATGTCTCTGGTTTATGTAGAATATTTCGTAGAGGATATGACAGGCGAACCTCCACCTTGTGTGCTTGAATGTAAGATCACAACTTTCTTGATGCCAAAATCAGAGCATAGACCAGTATCTCCATGTTAAAATACCTTTTTTCGTATCCAACTAACATTTTCTCACATAGTAGATTGATAATTGAGAGCCTCCCTCTTTCTTCACCAGCATTCCACTAACAGAATATTCAGAGACTACCAAATAAAGAATTAGAGTTTCGCCATTGATAGGCTTAGCCAACAATGGAGGAGATGACAGATGTTCCTTCAACTTTTGGAAGGCCTCTTCACAATGCAGAGTCCACTCAAATCGTCTTCCCACCCCTTTAATAGCCTTGAAGAACTCTTTGCCCTTATCCGATGATTTAGAAACAAATCGATTGAGGGCAGCCACCCTCCCGGTGAAACTTGAACCTACTTAATCGTCCAAGGAGATATCATGTCCAATAGAGCCTTTATTTTAGCAGGATTAGCCTCAATACCCCGATTGTTGACCATAAAGCCTAAAGACTTTCCAAATTCAGCACCAAAAACACATTTTTGAGGATTAAGCTTCATTCGGCATTTGCGTAGAATTTGAACATCTCATCCAGATGCGTGATATGATCCTCATCGACCTTGGACTTTAATAGCATATCATCAACATATACCTCCATTCTCCTCCCAATCTGCTCCTTGAACATCAATTTAACCAACCTCTGGTATGTGGCGCCTGCATGTATCAATCCGAGGGGCATGCCAATATAGCAATAGAGTCCCCTATCAGTAATGAAAGACGTATCCTCTTGATCTGGCTCATAGATAGGTATCTGGTTATAACCAGAGTAGGCATCCAATAAACTCAAGAGGACATGTCCAATAGTAGCGTCTACCAATTAATCTATACGAGGCAGAGGGTAGCTGTCCACAGGACACGCCTTATTCAGATCTATAAAATCCACACAAACTATCCACTTTCCATTAAACTTCTTTACCAGAACAGGATTTGCTAACCAATCTAGATAGAACGACTCTTTTACCAAGCCAATCTTAAGCAGCTGATTGACCTCCTCTTTGAGTGCTATGGCTCGATCTCCACTAATTGCTCTGCGCTTCTGCCTCACCCCTTTCCTTGATTGGTTAATATTTAAGCGGACGTATGACTTCTGGATCAATTCCCACCATATCGGCATGACTCCAAGAAAAGACATCTAAATTACTCTTCAAAAAATGACAAGGCTGGCCCTCAGAGTAGAGCTTCAACCTATCTGCAAAACCTTCATAGAGTCAGTTTCATCAATTAATATGGAAAACATGTCTTCTACTAGCCCCATCTTCTCGTCAATCTCAGAAAGTCTGGGATCCAGGTCAGACTCAACATTGCTATTACTACTAGATTCCCCGACTTCAGTCACGACAGCAGAGTTATCCTTCTGAAAGCTTGACCAATTTATATGTTCAAAGGGGCGACGCGCTGGAGGTTTCGCAAGAGAGGCAATATCCTCCTCCATGATGAACTTTCCCTTCCTCACCCTTAATGCAAGCTGTTCTTCCTCATCATCGCTTGCTTCTTCTACTATACCTTCCTGAAGGTCATCTAAACATTCCTTTAATGGTGAATCCTCGATCATCAATACCTCATGCCAAGTACTTGGAGCCTCTAGTACAAGAGGTCTACTGGAATCACGAGCGCCACCTTTAGTCAGAGGAGCCTCTAAAAAGAGCAATTGGTAAGCGCTCTTAGTCAACTCCTCGTATAGTTCCGGAACATCATCTTTCGAAAATTCAATCGTGTTGACCATATTGACATCAGCCCTAGTTGATCGGATAGGTCGGAAGGACCTTTGTGTCTCCTTTGCGTCCTCTTTCTTAAAATCCACCATGTCAGAATCTTTGTTCAGAAGCCTTTATTCCCTAGAAGCCTTCTTTATCATTTTCCTATAACATTCCCTTAAATCACACCAACAAGCTTTAACACACCTAATCCCTGCAGGGGTAGGGAACTTCATGGTCAGATGGTATATAGACGTAACCAGTCGCGTCTTCTTTAGCACAGGTCTCCCTAAAAGGGCATTGTAGCAAGTAGACTGATCTATGACAAGGAATTCAAAATCCTGAGTGGTGAAAAGGGGATCTTCCCCCAGGGTTGAGAGGTAATTTCACTACCCCTTTGACTCTGACAGAGTCGCCTGTGAATATGCGTTATACCAGTAGTCATCTCATTATCCAACAGGCCCATCCTTTGATATGTTCCATAATATAGGATGTTAACAGAGCTTTTAATATGTTCAAATACTCGATGGACACTTCTCGAACCAATTCTCACGTTATTACCAACTCGTCATTATGAAGATGATGTACCCACTTAGCGTCATCCTTCGAAAAGATGATCTGAGTGTCCTGCCCTTTAAACATCTTGGCTGGCCTCTCCGTCAGATGATTAACATTGGTAAGCGGTGGTTGCTAGGCTTCCCTCAAGTAGCGATCCATAGCATTCCTTCCATTTCCCTCGATAGGAGATCCTCCAAAAATGGTGTGAATGCTTGCTTCTCGAACAAAGAATATAGGCTCGCTCTTTCCTATGTCTTCTCTTCCATCATTTCCAGAAGCTTCTTCCTTATGGTTCTTCACTTCCCGGAAAACCCATCCTCTAGCTTCCCATTCCGTATTAGTGACTCAATTTCTTCTTACAATTGATGACATTAATGAGTATAATGACCCGGTGACTTATGGTAAGAACAATATCTCTAACTGTCTCTTATCTCAGTTTTTGTCAGTAGATTAGGCTTTCGGTACAGGCCTTCGCCTTTAGTAACCTCGTAGATATGATCTATAGAAGCCACCAGAGGAGTGTATATGACGAACTTAGCTTCCGGGTACCTTCTTGTGCGGGGACTTAGCGATCTTGTCGGCCGGTTAGTTCCACCATGTATACTGCTTTCTTATTATCTTTCTTTAGACTAGGAGATCTATCCGATTTTCTTCCCTTACATGATGTGTCAGAATAATCACTTAGGCCTCCTCTTCCCGCTTAAAAGGTTCTGCTTGTATGTAGAGTGCGGCCAAAGTGGGAGGTTTTTCTCTCTGAAGGTTCTTCCAAAAGTTGGTCCCTACTCGAACCCCAACGATCAAGAAATTCTTTATTGTCTCCTCAGTGGCTCCTCTTACAGTATGAACCTCAGCATTGAACCTCTTGAAAAAGGCATGTAGGGTCTCTCCTTCCTTTTTCTTAATATTAGCCAAAGTAGTAACTGGTGGGGAATAATGCATAGAATATTGAAACTAAATTAAAAAAAATCTTACGTATTTGTTCCCAAGAAGTAATAGAGGTAGGATCCAACTTTTGGAACCATTGGTAGGCATTTCCTCTCAAAGTAAAAGCAAGGAGTCTACGTTTCGTCAAGTCCTCTGAAAGGACATCTTCGATTTATTATTTATTTTTGTATTTGTATAATTAAACATAAAATTTAAAACACGTAGATCATCTCCATTTAATTGAAATAATCAAAAGTGGAAAGTCAACTCTAGCAAAAATATTTTCAAAAATGCTTTCAAAATATATTTATATTTTAGATTTAAATATAAGAGATATTTCATTTGTTGAAAAAAATCAAAATATATTTTTAAGGAATATTCTCTAAATTTTCAAAGCAATAAGATCGAAAAAGGGATATCGTAATATGATATTTCTTAGGCCTCTATTGCAACATTAATAAGGCAACAAGTTTGAAAAAGGAATATCAGAGTTTGGATATTCTTTAGGAGGCTCGTGCTAAATTCGGTTTTAAAAACAAAATGTTTTTAAG
>PHNY01171310.1:1208-23118 GCA_003724115.2 Anethum foeniculum | reverse complement strand
GAAAATATTTTCCCGGAAACTGTTTTCCTAGAAAATATTTTCCAGGAAAATGTTTTCCCTAGAAAATATTTTCCTAAAAAATAAATTCTACGAAAAATGTTTGTATGTTCGAAATTTTTTTAGAATTTTTTTTCTGGACAAAAACTTTTATCAAAAAAAAATTTTTGAAATTTTTCGCAAGAAAACATTTTCGGAATTTTTTCCCGGAAAAAAGTTCTCGAAAAATTTTCTCGAAAATTTTTTTTCGGAAAATTTCTATGGAATTTTCTCGAAATTTTTTTTTCGGAAATTCTCTAGGAAAAAAATTCTCATAAATTTTTCCCGAGAAAAAATTTTGGGGGAAAAAATTTCTCGAAATTTTTTCCCGGGAAAAATTTTTCTCGGTTTGTCGGAAAAATTTCCCGAGAAAAAAAATTCTCGGAAATTTTTCCCGAGAAAAATTTTTCTCGAAAAAATTTTTCTGGAAAAAAATTTCTCAAAAACTTTTCCCGGGAAAAAATTTTCTCGGGTTGTCGAAAAAATTTCTCGGGAATTTTTCCCGGGAAAAATTTTTCTCGAAATAATTTTCCGGAAAAAATTTCTCAAAAATTTTTTCCGGGAAAAAATTTTCTCGGGTTCTCGGAAAAATTCTCGGGAAAAACTTTTCTAGAAAAAAAAATTTTCTCGGGTTCTTGGAAAAATTTCCGGAGAAAAAAATTTCTTGGAAAAAAATTTCACGAAAAAATCTTGGGAAAAAAATTTCACAAAAAAATCTGGGAAAAAATATTCGAATATTTTTCCCGACAAAAATTTACTCGGAAAAAAATTTCACGAAAAAAAAAATTATCTTATATGATGAAAATTACGAAAAACAGAGAGGAGATATTCAGTTTGGAAAATGTTTTCCCTTGCTAAAAAGGGGAAGTCATTTTCCTGAAAATTATCACTTTTCTATTAAAAATTTTCTTTTCCCGGAAAATATTTTATTTTCCTAAGCGCAAAACAAACGCAGGAAAATCTGAAAAATATTTTTCAGAAAATCAAACAAACGCACAAAAAATATTTTTCTGGAAAATATTTTCCAGAGTACAAACAAACACCGGAAAATCCGGAAAACATTTTCCTGGAAAATATTTTCCAGCAAACAAACGGAGCCTTAGTATCCTAAAATTTATACTTAACGAAAAAAGGAACCCATAAAAAGGAAATTTATACTTACCGAAAATAAAATTCGTGATTAAATTAAAGAACTAATTATAATGTACATAAGAATAGAAGTAGGTTAAAGATGAACTTTTAAAATTAAAACAAATATTAAATTTTATTTAAAACACCACTATGCAAAGATTTGATTAGATACATTAAATATTCAATACAAATATTTATTATTATTTTTAGCACAGGATTTAGACGACATAAAAAGAATGGGCCCTAATAAAATTAATAAAACACATTTGCCCTAATAAAATTAATGTGTTATATACTCCCCGTCCCGGTTTTCTTGTCCACTATTTCTATTATTGCTTGTCCCAAAATAATTGTCCACTTTAATAATTATGGTAAATAATATGTAAATAAAAGAAAAACATAAGATGGATATGGTAATTGAAGGCCTATAAATAATATGTAAATAAAAGAAAAACATAAGATGAATATGGTAATTGAAGGCCTATATTATAGAAACTATTAATTGTTTTTGGTTTGATCGAATAAAACATGAATTTTGATTGATGGACAAGAAAAGAATTTTGATTGATGGACAAGAAAAACGGGAGGGAGGGAGTATATATATATTCCTGCGTCTTGTATAGGTTGAGTAAAACACATGCAATGGATTTTCAGCCACCAAAAAGACCAAAGTATTTGCCGGAAGATATCTTGTTACTTGTCCTTTACAGACTACCAGTTAAATCTCTCATTCGATTCATGTGTGTTTGCAGAACATGGTATCATCTTATTGCTACTCCTTCCTTTGCTAAAACTCATCTCACCTATCGAAATTCACCCTCAAACAAGGACAAGTTTATATTCTATGCAGTAGGCTCTTGGTGGAAGCTACTTAATTATCAGTCGATTTTTGACCGTACTCTTGAAGAATCTACATTATACCGCGCGGATGAGATGTTACGTAGATATGGCCCTGATGATTATATACAGAGGGCGAAAATTTACGGGATTTGTGACGGGTTGTTATGTTTAGCACATCGTGATTATTGTTTTGGCGATGAAATATATCTGTGGAACCCAAATTGTAGAAAAATTAAAAAGCTTCCGGAACTTGACGACTCTGTCCAGAATGAGGTCGGTCGGACTTGTAAAGCTTTTGTGAGCTTTGGTTATTACGATGACGATTATCAGGTGATAGTAATTGCTCCTATTGGTATTGCATACATTGTTTGTGTTTACAGTCTCAGTACTAATAACTGGAAATTTACTAGAACTAGTAGTTGGAACATTATTAATGCTAAACCAAACCAAACCAAACATACCAATTACATCCATTCTTCCCTCCGTTCTTCTTTTGGCGATACCCATTACATCCATTCTTCCCTCCGTTCTTCTTTTGGCGATGTCGACTGTTGTACTGTAAAAGACTCTAAGTTTGTAGGTGGCACTGTTTATATGATTGAAGATACCTTTGTCAGATGTTTTGATTTGAGCAACAAAACCATTCGAGATATCGATTTTCCTAAAGAATTATGGGTTTATGGAAACGGTTTTAAAACCGAAACGTATGGAGATACAATAGCTATTTTTGGATTTCGACTTGGATATAATCGTTTTGTAGCTATGTGGATATTAAGAGACAAGTCCTCATTTTTCAAAAAATGGGAAAAGAAATTGGATAAAGAAGTATATGGTAGATCCTATGGACTTCAAGGTTTTATAAATAATGGGAAGTACATGATAAGGAGAAATGCCAAGTTCTTCATGTGCGACCTCGAGTTTCCAGAGTTGACGGAAATTAAATGTATACATGGACTTCCATTTGAAGGCAGTGGCCGTACACATTCCTTGGTGGACAGTCTTCTTCTACTGAACGAAGAGAACCTGGATCCTATCCATGTGAAGACCGAGTCTTCCTGATGCAGCTTAAAGTTTGCGTTGCTTAAGGTTATCAAGGCATGCCATGGCGGAAGGAAAAAGAAGCAGCATGAAGCTAGGTAATTAACTAGCAAGTATAAAATAGTATAGCCAATTGTTTCTGTGCGACGTCTGACATTTCAAAGTCATTAAGACCTCAGTATAGTTCATATTCTTAGACCTGCATACAAGTTACTCTAGCTCCAGAATGCTGGCTACTAAATTCTTGTTATATAATATATGATATAGTTGGAAGAATTATGAAATTGTGACACTTGTGTTCTATCATATACAAATGCAGAAGCATCCAAAAAAATTAATTGAAACATCACACCTCGTATTTTCAGGAAGGTGAGCTGAGTTGCCCGTCTGCAATTTGGCTGGTTTGTTGCTTGCTACTGTTATCACTACCCTTACGCTTAAGCTTATCCTTGATCTCTGTCTCTTTTGTATCGACAAACTTTTTAAAGCTAGTGCCACGAGATGGGCGTTTGCTAGTACTTATAGATTCCGGGTCCTCAAATCCATTATCCTCGTCTTCTGGGATATATCTACGATATTGAAAGTAAACTCTAAAAAAGAAAACCGTAAGAGATATAAAGCAGGCAACGCCACAGATGAGAAATAATCCCCAGAAGCTGGTTAGAGAGAGCCGGCTGTCGTCAACTTGATTGCTTTGTGCAGAGCAAGTATTTTTTGATAGCCATTTATCATGGATTCTTTGTAGATCGCCATTCTCCGATAGCTGAAGAATTGCAGTTGATAAGTCAACTGCAAGAGGAGAGTCCCTCTGGAATGCCTGAGAAGGAAATGTAATTCTGAACTTTAAAACAATTAACAGGTACTACAAAATTAAAACATTTAACTCTAGAATTTTCAGGTGACCTTGAACCCTTGATGTGTGTGTACACGCATTTAAATGAAACATTGAAACAAGTATTTGTCTTTCTGGGAAGCCACTAAAGTGGATCATGAATTATAAATGTCAGTAAACAAATTTCATTAGCAGCAAGCACCCCATGTAGATTATACTAATGCTCTGTCTGTTTGGTTGGGGAAAATGGAATGAAATGAGAAATTGTGAACAAGATTAAATGTGAAACAACGGAGATAGGAGAGAAGAATGAAAAAAAAAAACAATAAAATGCAATTTTCTGATGAGACTTGTAAAATGTAAAGATAATGAGTAGGATGGAGAATGGATTATTGCTTCTCAGAAGGGTGGGTTTGACCTCTAATTTAATTGTTAGAAATCGAATGGAGGGAATGAAATGCAACCCTAATATTGTACAAATTTTGTCCATTCCTCTCAGTTTCATTCACCCAACCAAACAGAACATAGGTGCTTGTACCTGTATGAAATCTTAAAGTTAAGTTCAATTATAATTTCAGTTCTTTTAGGTAGTTATAATTTCAGTTACTAAGATGGATTAAAAAAGTACTTACAAATCCCCATCCGCTTCTTGTAAATTCCTGTCCTACTATCCTGAATTCACAATTTACATTAGACAAGAAGAGCTGAATATAAGGAAGCTCGTCAACAATAGCAGCTACACCACCACCTTTTGGACCTTTGCGAAGCTCATCAACATAATTATCCTGAGTTTTCATAATTTTTATCCTCGACGGAGCTATTTGAAGTTCGTCTATCAAATAATTTAATGCAAATGATCCATCTTGCACTCCAATTGGTACATTACTTGAGACCAAACTGTCTATCCCCTCTATATGTGACGATAACTGCTGCACTGTGAGGATTGATGTCAAACTAGCTGTGTAGCTCGAATTGATAATCAACACTACAAATAGCCATAAAATAAGCACCAAGCGCCCCATAGTGCTCACAGTGTTCTCTCCTGAATTGGTTCCAAGCAAGGAAGAAATTAGGAAATTAAGCATAAAAAATTTCCAGCATCTCGAACATTCATTAAAATTAAGGAAAATACAGAAAGACGGATTATCAGAGTTGGCATGAGCTACTTACTATGTGCAAAAAACATAGTGGAGAAACTAAACCTGAAAGGTTGATTGTCAAATCAGTAAGCTGAAGCGAAGTAGCTGTCATAAAGTGTCTAGCATAGATTATTATTCAATTTTGACACTACTAACCAAAAGACTGTAATGAGTTGCTGTCGTGGGGTACCACGGAACTCATGATTCATCCGATGCTCAAGAATCCAAACAACAGCTCCGACAAAAAGAAAAAAAGCACCCGTAACACTCCACATTTCCCAACTAAATGGTTTAAGGAAAGCCCAAGCAGAAGATTTTACTTTTTTGACTGGGACAACTACGACAAGTCCAGATTCCATGAAAGGCTGTGTAAAGTCCACAATCCTTGTCCTGTTTGTGACAATGGTAACATCCCCAACAGCTGCATCGTACTTCTGGGAAAGTGAAACACATATTCATTGTCAAAATTCAATAGAATAATCACACAGATTGAAAATTTGAAAATTGAACGCAAATCAAATAAGAAAACAACAATGTAAAAATTTGTATCAGCAGATAGAAACAAGAGGAGAGATGAATATAATCATGTTCACAAGACTCCAGCATTAGTGGGCTGGGGAATGGGCAGATGAACGCAGCCTTACATATATTACATATTAGGAACTAATGGAGGGAAAGAAAGAATCATGTGACCGACCTAGGAAAAATAAAATAACATAAAAGACCACAGAAACTGGAAAAGTCCACTCAGCCTATAAATATGGATTAGATGTCTCTACCACTCTTTACACCCTTTAGTCAAGTACACTTTTATCAGATCAAAATATGCAGCAACTGAAATAAAACCTCAGTGTGTTAGGTGTTTTCACAAATTTTAGCTTTTCCTCGTAGTAAGATTTAAGGACTGTAGTAACTTGTGCAGATGTTATTAGGCTACTGACGAAGTTACAGCACCAGACCAAACAACTTAACTATTTTGTTTCCCCCAGACCAAACCACTTAACTCTATTCTGTTTCCGTTGGAGTACTAATGTAATTTGAAGTTAGACACTCACATGTTGAGAAACATCAAGAACAAGATTACTGAAGCTAGGGTTTCTTTCACCGTCTCCATAGAGTATGTATGTGCGAGGAACGGGATAAGGCAACAGGTCAACTGCAGCTTCAAAGACGTCAATACAGTATCCTCTCACCCCAACAGGACCTTTATCTTTTGTGACAAATTCTTTATAAGTTACTCGATAAGGAACTGCAATTTGCAAAGGCTTCCCATTGTTAGGGAAGACCCAACCCCGAGGAATTTTAATAGTTTCACCGGGCCATATCACATCATATAGCTGTTGATCTTTGGAAGAATCGTTTAAAGGCTTCATATATAAACTTCCAGGAGCTGTGACAGAAAGACGAGAATGATTCGACCAGTAACCTATTCTGCGTGAACCTGTGCCACCTATATTAAGAATTTCATATGCTGGATACATCAAATTCCGATCTTGATCAAATTTAATTTGACCACTTAGACCTGTAAAGTTCATTGTAGTAAGTATTCGAAGTAATTTATCTCCCTGATCAAAGCTGCGAAGTGTTGACAATTGTAGAGTACTTCCTTTCACTTTTTTCAACTTAGGGTCATAGGAAAAAGATATACTTTCACCTTCACTCAGCAGAACATCGAGAGCACGGGCAAGTAACCAAACAGAATCATAAGCATACAGTGCATATGGGTTAAAGCTCAAAGTTTCCTTATCTTTAATTTGTTTCCACCGAGTTGAAAAGGTTTTTTTGGAACTGGAATCTGGAGTGTGATGGCGAAGAGCAACAACTCCCTGTAAAAGGTCCATTTCATCAGAACCCATTGTTTCTGATGAATCCATAACAGAAGAAAGCCACTCTGTAGCAATCCAAACATAGCCACTGGTCATCATTCCAAGATGCTTTGCTACATCGAATACTCTAAGACCAGTGTCGGGATTAACATGTACGACATACACCCGAGACTCCATCAGATTGACTCCAACTAGTAAATCATTGATGTCGCTTATTGGGGCTCCGGGCGTAAAGGCAGCCTTGTAAGCAATCGAGGCACGATTCTTCGCTAGTGCGTCACCAAGTGCAGAAATTCCATTCCTGCCATAATCGTCATCAACAAAAATGGCTATTACTTCTCTCCATTTATAATATTCAACCAAATCAGCTATTGCCTGCATCTGAAAATAATCACTCTGTGTAGTACGAAGGAAGTATGGAAACTGTAAGGCAGAAAGAGTGGGGTCAGTAGCTCCAAATGACAGAAGAGGTACATGAAGTTCATTCACGACATGTGATATGATATGAGCTATTCCAGATGACTGTGGACCAATTGCAGCAACAACATCGTTCACCATCAGTTGCAAAGCTGATAAGCAAGGATGCAAAGTAAAAATCTATAACATAATATCTACTGGGAGAAACAGTGATACAAGAAGAGTGCCACACGTGTGAGAGTGTGTGTGTGTGTGTGTGTGTGTGTGAGAGAGAGAGAGAGAGAGAGAGAGATTAAATGGAAATATTTATATCCTTGACTCGTTCTTAATAATGCAACAATGCACTATTTATCAAAGAGAACATACCAAGCAGTGGAAAACTTTGTGTAGTAGATGTGTTTAGAAGGTGATTCTAAAGTCACTTCATGTAGTAGGAAAAAGTTTTATGAATTAGCAAGTAGTAGGGACAGGGTAATTATTATTATTTAAGGTTGATTGTATACCTGGTGTAAGTGAGCAGCGATGCATACAAAATATGCAAACACAAAATTTAGGAGTTATTAATTATTGTTTAATTTGATTCCTCAGCTTACATTATCAAAATGTAACCCTCCTATTATACTTTTACAGAGTATGATGCTCTTAAAGACCAGAACAAGGTAATAAAGTCACTAAATCAAGCTTATACTTTAAATTAAATAACTACAATCCTGTTGCCTAATCAGTATAGTATTAAGTACATAAAATAAGAAGCCAGGTTACCAATATTGCTCATTACTAGAGGATGATATGAAATACCTTCCACGGTGCCTAAAAACCCGCTGCAGTTTGTATCACGCATAATCAGGTTCAGTTGCTTTCCTTGAAGAATGCTTGAATCAGAGTTGACATCATCTATAGCAGCTTCAATTGCCGGCTTCACCGACCTACCAATCACTGAATTTACTGTGAACAGAGCTCCAACATTTAATACAGTCAGTTCCGAGGATGAAACATTGCGACCCACGACTCCTATGGGCACCCCCACACAAAGAATCATTAAGCAAACTGTTGCCCTTGCAAGAACATAGCTCTCCATCTTTGCAAAAACCGGGCAATCGATTAACCGAATTTTCAGCTCAGATTAGCATTGCTTCAAGAAATCAAACTGTCTACAAGAACAGGCATAAAAATGAAGCTGGTAACAGCATAACCTTTGAGTTTAAAAGAGACAAAATCACGATACACAAAATCAACCATATTTCTTAATGTTCAAACTCAAAAGCAAAGATCAAACCTAAACCATGAAGTTTCATAAGTACTTTTAGATAGCTCAAAACCAACTATAAACTATCTTGGTGTGTAGACACTACAGTACAAGCAAGAAAGATATATGCAGACATACATATAAATAAAAAACTTGATCTCAACAGCATAAAATTCCCAAGTATCCATTAAATAAATGAAGTTCCCATCAGCAAAAACACAATTATATGCTTGTTTTATAGAGAACAAAAAGAAAGAGAACAATCCCTATTTCAAGAACAAACATATGTTGAAAATGAAGTAAGAACCAAAAAGTAAAAATTAAAATTATACAATTAAATGAATGGAAAGTGACTGATTAAATAAAAATAAAGAGAAGATGGCGGGGGTTAATGAGATTACCTGAACTCATCCAAAGATGGAAACTTGAACTGTTTCAAGTAGCCTATACATATAAGCATTGTATGTATTCTGTACTCAAGAATATCACTTAGAAAAAGAGAGAACAGTCTTGACAAGTGGGTAAAGAATCAGACATCACTGCTACTTTGAACTGCTTCAGTTTGGTTTTTAAATAACGAATTTTCTCCACGTGCCAAGGTCACATAATAAGCGTGGAAACTTATAATTTTAATTCATTTTAATTCGTTCCTTCTTTAAATAGTGGTGGACAAAAACTCCACCAATAAAATTGGTTCAAAATTATAAGTTTGTGTGCCCATGGGCACATGGTAGAAAAACAGTTTAACTAATCCTGTGTTAATATATTATGCAAGTGAAATTATTTTTATTTTTAATTAATGTAAAATTGTTTTAGAATGTATGGAATTTATTTACTAGAAGCAAATGTTGTAAAAATCGGTAAACGGAAAAAATCGGACGTATTTATATTTTAATTGAGCATGCCAGGTATTCCGAATCGGTTCCCGATTTTTTTTCCCGAATAACATGACACGACATTTGACATATTTTAATTCCATAGCATATATGTATGCACGAGAGTCTCATCTAATTATAACTAATTATAGGAATGTTACCATTTATATAGATTTTGAGTACCCTAGCATTTTCCATTTTAATTATATTTAATTTAGCATTCTTATTTTATTTGTTATTTACAAATTAATATATATTTCATATTATATATTTCATAATTGTTTAAAATTAATTAAAAATAAAATTTATATTTATAATTTATTTATAATATATCGTCACTAAAAATTTGTAACGATTAATTGAATTTTAAAAATCGAATGACTAATCGGTAAGATCGGAGTTTCTAGAATAATGACTGCAACTAATACTTGGTTTTAAGAAAAATTGTGTTAATGGGAGCAGGTTTAGAGAGAATGGGAAAGGATTAGATACCAATGGCAATGTGAATGGCCTGCCATTCTCTGATGGGACCGGCAGTAAGCAAGAATCTCACTTTTTGATGAGTAACACGTGCTTAATAATAATTATAATAATCCGACAAAAAAATAATTATTATTATTATAATAATAAATTATAAATAATAATAAGTAATGAAAATTACTATAAACTATATTCAATCATAATAATAAAATGTATCGATTAAAATTTTAAGGAAAAAAAATATTTTTAAAGATAACAGAAAATGGTTAATACGGTAAGGATAACATGTTCAATTAAAATATGAAATAATTATAAACAAATGTGAAGAAGAAATAAATGTATCAAAACAACTACGTATTATCATTTTACATGTTTATTGTGCTAGATTATCACATATTGTCAATTTACTTGATTAGTATTAATAATAACTGGCATTTTACACGTTTATCGTGCAATATTATCACATTCACATGTCTATATATGTTTATTGTGGCACAGCTAGTTTGCTTATTGTTTTGATCAATTTCATTCACGTTTTGAATTTAACAAAAATCGAATTAAGTGTTTCGAGTAATATTTTTTTTTTTTGCCAGAAGGAAAAAAGATTTTATTAATCACTCAAATCATTCATCAATACATGAATTAAATCTGGATGGGCATCTCCCATGTTTNCAACTACGGTCAGCTAATGAACTTGAGTTTCTCGCTATATAGTGAGCAACCATGTTCGCGGATCGTTTTACAANATTTTAAGGTCACATTGCGCGCCTCTAATTCACCAAGGATCTTTTTGCATTCGTCAATTACACGTCCAAAGTAAGAGAAGGTGATTGACGAACATCTAATAGCTTGAATTGCTCCAAGACAGTTTCGAGTAATATTTTTAATTGAACGTTAAGTTAATATATTTGTGTGACTCAACTGTAGTTGTTATTTATACTTCAGCAAATATTTGAAAGAATTACTCCTACATTTTCTCTTTTTCTTATCCACAAATTTTAAAATTTCAAAACTTAATTGCAAAAATGCAATTTGGTGACTAAAGATCATAATTTTGTAGCTTAAATCTATTCTCAAAAGCAATTTAAATCAGCCTGCAGAGCGACAACATTTTTCTCTAGTAGTTAAACAGGTTACCTAGACTTGCAAACCGTCCTCGACGAAAGGAAAAAAAAAAAAAAAAACTAATTCGTTTTTGTAAAATATATAAAAATATAACGATGGTCAAATTGGGGTTGACTTTGCTAAATATCATTGGATACACTTCAGATTCAAAAATATGTTATTTTCGATCTAGTAAATCTATAAGATATAAAAGGAAATAATAAGCCGAGTATAACTTTAGACTAATACATACGTAAACTAGCAATTCGAATTGCATGTTTCTAATAGAGATGGCAAAGATCAACAAAGTTTAAGCAACTCCATGATTGCGAAGCCTAATCTAACATAGCCTTGTGAGCGGGATTCTAAAGACCGGGCCTTTTAGTTTCGACTATAATTTATTCTATACTAGTATAAAAATGGCACATCGTCACAATTTTATACTCTACTTTAAGTTAAGAATACTAAAACAAACAAAATTATAAACAAAACAATTAGGAAGAAAATCATCAAGATTTGTCCTTTGACACTAGCCTTCTTCATAACCATAGCCACTTTTTTCTGCATTTCGAATATGTAAAGGGAGATATCAATAAGCCTTAAATTGAAAAGCACTTTTGTACAAGTTTAAAAATTATTAATACGACATGTAGTTTAAACTTCCAACCAAAGGCAAATAAATGCTTACCTGAACAAAATCAAGACGATTTGATGTACTATCCATCTCCGTACCCAGCTCATCCAATATTCTCTCCTGTGGCACCGTAAATGTTCACTCAACTTAAGTGGGGTAATATCAACACAAAATTTTCAAAAAAAGTCATTCAGATTCTGTAATAATATTTTGTAGTGGGACCGAGGATCAAACATGTAATTGACTTCCACTAATGTGACTGAAAAGATTGATTTTAAGTTCAAGCAATATTAACCTGTGAAAGGAGTTCTTCATGTATTGTAAGCCCAACACCTCCGATCCTTTCCACACTTGCGCTAAGCTCATCCAATTCTTCATCTTGTTGCCTACAACAAGACCCACGATAATGAATACAATATATATTAGGAAACATAATCTATTAATCTCAATAGAGTACCGCAATTGGATGTAACACTGAAAATTAAACGCTTTATACTTCAAGTTTCGAATATCATGTTCCAATCCAGATTACAACCTATATGTTTGCAAATAATAGACCGGATATGAGTTTAGCTTCTTTTTCTTTTTTCTTTTTTTCTGATAACACTTCCTCCGTTCTAACATATAACTTATTAACTAAAATGTCCGAAGTGATAATTCTAGGTTTCTTTTATCAGCTACAGCTTTAACAAAAACTAACATTATCTCAATTAAGACATGATGGAGCCTGATCTAGTAATTAAAGTAGAAATACTGTCTAACACACGCTGAGAAAGAAGAAGTAAAGATCTACTTTATGAGGAGCAACTGTCTGTCTGACTCCGACGATATAAAGTCATCATTGTTTCTAGCAATATACTGATTAGATCGATCAGATTGACTGGAATCTGGCAGCCTCATGAGTTCACGACGCATGGCACCCGCTTTCAGATTGTCACTTCCTGCAACTACCGCATTCTTAACATTGCTCACCTGAATTACACAGTTATATCTTTCAAGGCATGTGACATTTATTCAAATATAAAATATTTTAAAAAAATGAACATATGCTGCATAGCCATCTCTGATAAGAACAGTAATAATTATTTGAACATTATTAAAATATATTAACAAGGGAAACCTGAGTACGAGCAGTGCTGGTCCACCTCCTTCGTTTTTCAAGTTCCACTTCAGTAAGTCCATACCAAGAAGGATCCCTAGCTGCTACAGAAATCGTCTTCTCCAACTCAACTACCTTTCTATCAGAAAAACAAGGTTTCAGTTTTGAAGGGCAAAATTTGTTGCTAAAAGCATAAAAAGAAGCACAAGCTCATCTTCTCAAGTAATTAACAAAGCAAACTTTCATCTCTAATAATGTTGACAAAACCAACATGCAAATCATTCCAGTATCTACATAAGTGTGCAAAATTTGTCATGTCATATATATTTACCGCTTACAGCAGACACTGCTGTAATCACTAACCAACCCCATTAGCCAGCAAAGAAACATATTAAATTCTAATCCTAAGATATCGTAATAGCAGAGCTTTGCTAATACACAATCAGTAATACCACATGCCCCTATCTAACATTAATTCAAGACTACATGTTATAACTAAATTTCTGTGATATACTCGACGTGACGAGTTCGTGATAGACGAGGAGGTAACATGACTTGGAGGACAACATGTAGAGAAGATAAGGTAGGAACAAGTCAATAACAGACCAAGAGAATAGGGGAGGACTGGTTAAGTTGGTTCCGAACCATGAGCAACAGAGATCGCAACTAAAGGAGGCAGCAACTACGTGGAGCAAAAGTAGGAACAGATTGACATTTGAAATGATGCAACGGATAGAAGAGTAGTATAAATAGAGGTCTCTAGAATTGGAAAGGGGATACAACAATTACATTAGCAGTCATATAACATTGACAGTTCTATTCTTGTATTTATCACCTTATTTGTATTAAGAAGTTGAAGATAGTGCATATTTGGTTGGGTCTTACTCCCACCCGCGGTTTTTACTTCCTAACGGAGGTTTTCCACGTCAACAAATTTTCTTTGTCTTTACTCTAGCTTACCTAAATAATTACAATATTGAAATTTACTACCATTCTTTAAGTCAATTGATCTTACAATATAACCCACCCCATAAAAAACGACCAAAACACTACACCATAATTATTCTCGTAACATTACATTATCGAGAAATTACACAATTCCACAAACAATAAAAGTAGAAAAATAACAGTTAACGAAAGCGTGATCACATCACCTGCCACTGAATGCTCTCACACCCCGCGAGAATCTCTTTAGTAAGATGATCACGTTCCGCAGCATCCAGTGTCGTTTCCTCCCATTTGTGAAAACTAGTTTGCAACTTCTCAATCTAACCAACAATATCAAATCACATTATATCAAAACAATCCCACAAAATTTAAAAAAAAATAAATAAATAATCAAACATTTACGAAATTTCACGAATTAATCACTTACAGAATCTTGAATCTCCTCTTTGACAATGTAAAATGGATCTTGAGCTGAAGACATTGTCAAATTTTAGAGTTATATCGCCACCAAACCCTACAAAAATTAAAATATATTAACAGATATTATTAATTGTGACGAAAATAAATAAATAAATTAGTGATTGAAGTGATGATTAGATCGGAAGCATACCCAGAAATCTTGTTGCTCTGATTGATCTTCTGTAACCTAGTTCAGATTTGGGATCCGACCCGAATACCCGATCCACTTCCTTTTCAGCTCGGAGAGTACACGAGGCCTGAGGCCAACTGGCCAAGTCTATATATGTTGTTTAGTTGTTATCAAAAAGAATAACGGGGGAGTATTTTCTTGGTTTTTTAATATTTGTTTAATTCAAATTTTAGTTAATTTTCGGGGAAAACTAGATAAAGATATATAATCCCTTTTTCTCGATAATTTGTTAACATTTGAAATAATGTGATTTACATTCATTTTAAGCCTCTTATATAGTATAGTTTCATAAATTATTTTTAAATAATTTTGATAAAAAATTAAATATTTAAATTTTTATTTAGAGAAAATGTTAAAAATAGTTTGTAGAACTATACTTTATATATATGCTAAAATGTGCGCCGATCATTTTATTTCAAACGTTAACAACCTATTCGGACGGAGGGAGTACTAATTTGTGAAAATTTATATTTTTCACTTTATATGAAACAAATAACATTAAAAATGGCAGACTTTTAATTAATTTCTGTTTTGTGTTTTTGTTCAGTCCTTGCAAAAAAAAAAAACATTATGATGTTATCAATTATATCATAGTTTTGGACTTCAGTACAGGTTTTATAACTCACTTGGTGGCCCAAGACGTCCAAGACTTATTTAGCCCATTTTCTCGGAGATATTATCTATCTGGGCCGTGTGAGTGTCCAGATCTGTTCCCGAAATAAATTAGCTAAATTAGATTACGAATTACAAGTGCATTGAATAAAGTCACTTAAAATTTCAGCAACTTGTAACTGCTGATATTTTAAATCGAGAAATGCTACAGTCCTCGAAAGCGTTCCCGAAATGGTTCCCAAATGCTGAGTTGTCGTCTTGTAATTGGCTGCTCTCTTATAAATGAGATGGGCCCCTCGTGCATTAATATGAATCCTACAAATAAAAAAATGACACGTGTCATTCGGAAAAATTTTTGAGATTAAAAGTGATACAAAAAAAACCGGAAAATTGAACCTTTATTTATTAATCAGTCAACGTGAAATGCCGGCCAACCACCTTCTGGTTAGCTCCCAAACCTTGACTCTGATAAAAAAATATGATCTTCGTTCATTTTCAATTCATACAAGGTTAAAATAAAACACACACACTTGAAAAAAAAAAAAAAAAAAATCTCTATTATCTGCCAACTCTGTCCTTCATTCTGTACTCTCCTCTGTGTATTTATCTTGCATACCCTTTTACCTTTGAATTTTATTTTTTTTTNGCTTATAGCCTTACAAGTGAGTATCTGTTCAGAAATATTCTCGCGGTGAGCCAGAGTCGAACCCAGAACCTGGGACGACAGAGGATAAACCCTTAACCACTTGGGCTATCCAATCGTGCTCTACCTTTGAATTTTATATTTTCATATGTTAGAATTATGTTCTGTATAGATCACTTGAATCTTATATTCTTAAATCACTTACATTATCCTGCATTATACAATGTAATATTACACTTTTTTTCTGTAATGTCATATTTTATACTGCACAATAATATTAACGTGAAACATTTGCCTATATTGTTATTTTGGTAATGATTATGTAACAGTTTAGAGGAAAGTATGATACCTCATGTCACCACAAGGTCTCTTGGCTGGATTGTTGTTTAAGTATAGCAGATGGAGGTATGGGAATTCGTGATAAGGTGGAGTGGAATAGGGCAGCGATTTTTCTACAAATTTGGCGAGTCACTTTATCAACTTCCAACTCTTTATGGATCCTCTACCTTACCCGTTGTCTTTTTAAGAGAAAACCGTTCTGGACTGCAAGCATTCCTTCTTCTTGTCCCTAAAATGTAAGGAAAATGTTAAAGTTAAGAATGGAAGCTCGTCGCATTATGACTTTTAAGGTGGGTATAAACTCTAGTTGGTTTTTCTGGCATGATCCTTGGCTTTTTGCCACTCAATTAATTGAGCAGTTGGGCAGCAATTTTGTGTCCATTTCTAGTTTCACTTTTCTAGCTAGAGTAGGTAATTTTATTGAGAATGGAAGCTGGCGCTCATTTTGTTTAAACAGTGTTTCGTCAACTCTTAGAAACCTTCTTTCTAATGTCTCTATTGGCACTTGTGACGAATTGCTTTGGGAAAACTCTAAGAAAGTAAGTATGTCGACTGAATAGAATGCTTTTTGTCGTCGAGAAAATCCTCCTCCATGGTTAGGAGCTGTCTGGCACTCTTTTGCCATTAAAAAATGTGCCTTCAACTTATGGCTTGCTCTGCGAGAAAGACTGCTCACCAAAGATAAGATGATCTCATTTGGTATGTCAGTTAATTGGTTTGTATGCTCTGTTTTGTCAACCTGAAACTGTAGAACATTTGTTCTCCAGATGTCCTCTTACCTACTTGCTAATCCGTAGCTGCCCTGTTCCTTTAAAGCTTCACTGAAGTGACTAGAAATTAGGTGATTTTTTTATAAACAACACATCAGGGGTTGAACAGAGGTTTGGATATCTTTATATCTCTGTCTTAGTTTTCATAGTCTTACAGGAAAGAAACTAGCGAATTCATGAGCGAAGCTCTCGTTCAGTTGACCAACTGATTCTCCTAATTAAGCTTATGGTGTGAGAACGAATTTTCTCCTGTGCTGAATTTCAGAAACAATTGCTAAAGAACCCCCAACTCAAAGTTAGTTAGTTAGCTTGATAGTTCTGTCCTTGTATCGGTCTTCTCTTGTATCTTGTTCAAAATAGAATATAGCCCTGGAATGTGTACATTCTTGGTTTTCTAATATAAATTTAATTAGTAAAAAAAAAAGTTTATCGTTTTTTGCAAAATTTACTCTGTACTATATCCTTCTACTTATTTTTAGTATAATAATCATGAATTTACATACAATAAAACCTTGAACCTTATCATTATAGAAGTTTATATATAACGATTTTTATAATGCGCGTCCCTAAATTTTACAAGTTCGAATTCATTTTGATTGATTTTTATATCTTAATAGTGATAATCTTTTACACAAACTACATCAATTAAAATGAGATAAATTCACAGAATTTAATGCTTAGCACAAGTAACAAACACACATTAGAAAAATCCTATATATAAATCATCATTATCACGTCTACCAACACTTTTTACCGAGCAGGAGTTGAAGCTTAGATAAATTTACTCATACCTTCAACAAGTTGTAGAAGAAGTTCCCTTGAGATGTATCCGACCTAAAACTATACCCAACAGTTGCTACGGTGCATTGGCAGCTTTGGTAGTACATTGCTTAAAGCTTTCAAACAAGATTGTGGTTCACTAAACTGACCCCCATTCCCAGCAGCTACAAGCAAGCAAAGTATCCCAAAAGGCTAAATTGAAACACATATACACAGCATAAATATATTCGTTACACTTTACTTATATTCGAAGGATTATGCTGGCGATGTATTCTAGAGATTAGAGTTTGGATTAACAATATAGATTCTCTTTTCACATTAAAATAATGTATTTATCTGCATTTTATATCAACTGAAGTAAAAGTATTTTTTGATTCTCGAGTGAATCTAGCTAAATTAACCTTTACATGATGATTACTTTAATACATGTATTTTAGCAGATTGCAGTCAGATTAGCTCACTCCAAACCGACCATTAGCGTGCTCCTCCTTATCCAAATGACCAATGTTAGTAAATTTTATACTATACGGTCTTTTTTAAGAAAATGTTTAATGAGTTTTAAGATTAAGTTCGAGGTACCAAAAGTGTATGGGGAATAGAAGTTAGGTGACTTACGACCGTCACTAGGTATTGAGTATTGTATATCTTTTTTAATAGTTAATTTTACTCATTTACATACACAAGTCGGGTTTTTGTGGAAACAGTCTCTTCATTTGAGTGAGGATAAGACTGCTGCGTACGGTATATACCGGGTATGTTTGGTTGGTTGCAGGGTCGGCGCACCCATTAGGCAAGTTAGGCGTTCGTCTAAGGCCCCAACTTTCAAAGACCCCAAAAAATTATGTTGGTATACATATATATTTTTAATTAATAATTTAGAAATTAAAAATTTTTCTTTATACTTATGTTTGAAGGCCCCAAAAATATAATTTTAGTTATTATAAATTTTTTATATCAATTTTGCATAAAAATATTATTATAAATATGAATAGTTAAAAATTATCTTTGTTAAGTTTATTTGAATTTATTCTATTTAATGTTGCAGTTTTAATTGATAAGAACTTCTAAATAACTAAGTAGTCAGTATTACTTATTTTAAAATATTTGTTGAATTTGAATTTATAATATTATCAAATTATTTTTAAAAAAAATCGTTAACTTACATATATACATGATTATACTCTATAATGATAACTAAAATATTTGATACAAAAATTTAATCAATAATATAAAAAATTTACAAAAAAAAATCTAAATATTTTATCACAGAATATTTAATAAATTTAATTTAATTAATATAAATTAAAATTTTTTTATTGAAATTAAGACCTCATATTTTAATTTTACCTAAGGCCTCTCAATGACTAGCACCAGCCCTGGTTGGTTGGTTGGTTGAGCTGATTTGAAGAAACTCAGTCGGGCCTTAATTGTAGTCACGGAAAATATATTTATAAATATTTTTTTTATTTTTTTTTGATTTGTATAAATGTGTCAATTTTATATTTTCAAATAATAAAAAATATTTTAAAAAATTTACTTACAAATAACTCTTCTTAAAGAATTGAAAGCATTAAAAAATTATAGCGTTGAACCATTTTAGTACAAGTTATTTTAACATGGTCCAGAGAAAAGATAACGTCTAAATTTACAAAATATTGAATTTTTTTAAATACTTTTGGGGATGAGGAGAAAATTATTAAAATTTGATAAAATAAAGTTTTATTACGGAATTATCACATCGCCGTTGTGATTATATTAATTTAGCCGTAATAAAGTTGCGCCACATACAGGATACGAGAGACGAATAGTCGACGGAGTACATATTTAAAATCTTAAGAAAGAATTGTTTGAAGCTATATATGACTTAAAATGAAGTTTTCAGAAAAGTAAAATGACTTCACAATGAAACGATAAAAAAACTTTAATATTGTAAGAGCAAGTCCAACAATGTATTAGTAAATGTCTTATAAATATAATAAAATATAATGTCCAAGTAATTTAAGATAAGATTTTTGTATATCAACTCTAACAACTTGCCTTATATTTGTGCCTATTTTTAAAATAATAATATTTTTTAATTACAGTTGGAGGGAAGGGAAAAGATGAAAGAGAAAAAATGGGTAGAAAATAGAAAATAAATTTTTTATTAAAAATAATGAAATAAAACATGATTAGTGATGCCTTAAAAATAAGAATGTTCTAGTATTTTAAGATATCACTAGACATTATTGGAGCACATATTTACCTGAAATACTTCAAATTTTAGTTTGGCATATCACTTTAAAATGTTATTGGACTACCCGTCAAAACTTATGCAACCAAGCCTAATAAAGTGACATTTGTGCTGCAAAAAGTCCATGGAGAAAATTAAGCTATGCAGTTGATTTTAATTAGCATATCCTAAATCCCTCAAACTTGGTATCCATTACTTTCAAGTATAGTAATTATGCATTTCCGTTTACTTTATTACGCAAGTCGGCATTCAATCTTAGCGTAGACTGATTTGCAAGTTGAGACGCAGACTGGAGTGCCTCAAGTTGATGATATATTTATTAATCGTCAAATTATTACTAATAAAATATATTGTATCTTACCATGGAGGGGACCTTTGCAATTTGCAACTAACTGTTTTTAGCATCATTTTATTTAAATGAGAAATCCGAAGACTGACACAATTAGTAACTAATACAAAATCATTGGCAATTAAATAATTATTTTACTATCAAGTAAATAGTATAATTATGACCGAGCTTAACCCCGCATTTAATAATTATAGTTTTTAAAATATTACATTAATAAAAAATAGTATACATTACATCAAGTAAATAGTATCGTAATTACTTTACGAGTATTACATTAATCTTTTTTTAGTGTCACTGCATGTGCGTAATATTTTTATAAATATGTAATTTAATAAGTGCTAGTTTTATTATGAGACAGCAATCTAATTAACAGGAATAATAGATTTCAATAATAAAATATATTAGAACACGATTTTCATTTCTATTAAAGGGCTTCAAACACGACGATCCAAATGTCTATAAATTAGCTCTTAGGTAATTATTCAATTCTTTTTACTGCTCTCACCGGGAAAGTTAAAAGGGTATTATTAACACAAATAATGTAGCAAAGCTATGTAACATAAAATGTCAATTCCAGATTATCTGTCAATAGTCCGTATGGCCATTCCATTAATTTTGTTTAAGAAATAAGGATGTGACACGCAATTCGTATGATATAGATAACATGGGTGTCATATTTTTCGTTTTTATGTTACTTAAAAATACTGAATTATGTTATATATATCTACCCTACTTGTCTCAATTTTTTGAGCACAACTGCATTTGCATTCTCAGCTAAGAATATTCAGAAATAAAACAGATATATACCTGGTAGAAATGCATTGCATATTTGCCATAAGTTTTAGCCTCGAAGCAGACTGATTTTCCAATCTATAAAATCTGAGATAAATATAATAGCAAATAAAAAAGAACAGTGCTACATAGTGCTACATACCCAAAAGCGTTCCCAAAAATATTTTCAAATAACATATAGTCTATTTTTATTTATGGGACTCATATATATGCACAATGAGTCATGCGATTTATGAGAAAATAGTTAATCACATGCTGACAACTCAGCATTCGGAAACGATTTTGAGAACCGTTTCAGAGACTTTAACATTTCTGAAGAAAGGTATAAGGTGGTGTGGGCATCTTGAGTTATATTTGCAAATTGTGACCAGTTTTTTAGGGCGCAGGTAAAAAAAATGTATATACATCATGTTGCTCAATAATTTGCGGATATTATGAAGCAAAAAAAATAAAGTAAAGACAATATCTTAATTGTTTTTTCAGCCTATACAGCACTTGAAATAATAACTAATTAAACCTTAATATAATATTATTCATTTTTATAAGAAATACAATAAGCAATGGAGGAATATACAAATCTTTTAAGGGATGCTCATGAATGACTAACTAGGCTAATAAATATAGTTATGTATTTCCAAATTTTCATATAAAAAGATTTTATTTCGACATTGCCTTTACAAGAATAAATATATTTATATATAATTATTTATAAAAATACCAATTTAATAAAATTTACAAAGAAATAAGTTGGACTACACCTTCAACTTGTATCAGACTCATTTATTTGTGCTTTAGTCATCACCAAACCTGAAGTAATTTTATCCTATTTTATCTGTCGACTGGTCCATTTCAAGTTGCCGACTCGAATAATAGCTTTAATATGTATGATGTGATTTTTTTTATTCAACTACTTTAACTAATTTCCTTTTGAAGTTTCCAGAGTTTAAAGCAATTTGATTCTGAGAACCTGAAAATACAATTTTGCCCTTGCATGTACAAAGTCAGGAATTTTGATTTGAACATTTAGGTTAGGGATGAGCAGAAACCGAATAAAAAACCGAAACCGAATCAAAAACCGCACCATATAAACCGCACCAG
>PHNY01171266.1:359-16561 GCA_003724115.2 Anethum foeniculum | reverse complement strand
TATTATTTGTAAATTCAAAATTTTATTAATAACATATTTAATATCTACTCATAATGTATTATTAACTTTTAATGATAAATTAATATTTAATATTTACATTAGTAGATTTAAATACACTATATAAAATTTTATATTTTATTTATTAGTTTCAAATATATTAACAAACACTTTGATCAAGAGTTTGGGAGAGTTTTGAGACTAATCTCACGAAAAAGTACGCTTAATATATAAAGTTTTGATGAAGGCGAAAATAAATTCTTAGTCGTGTTGATTTATTATTTAATATTACGTTCTCAGCTAAACTATCGATGTTTGCATTATTCTTTTATATAGTTCGTGTTCTTATAATTTTTATAAAATATTATAATGTTCCGTATTAACCCGTGCATTGCACGGGCAATAAGCTAGTATAAATAGGTGGCGTATAAGAGTTTTTATGGTAGTAAATTATGTACGGAAGGGACATGATAAGATGGATCATAGGAGGCAAGTAAAGTGCAGTCCACATGATTATAGATATGGATGTATATACTATCATGGGCTGTAGAGGATGTCTGTGACTTGTATGGCCCATCCCCATTCCCTACACGGACTAACTAGGACCAGTTTAATCATAAAGTCTTCAACCTTATTCGTCTACATTAAATGGATTGGGTCTACATATTCCACATTTTAATTTTTATTATTTTTGATAATATCTAAATTTTAAAGCCCTAAAGCACAGGTATGGATGATAGAGGAGAGTCTATAAAATTTGGGCCAGTCTTGACTTGCCCAACTGGAGAATAGATTATTTGGCCCTTTTCCAAATCATAAAGCAATACTAGTATAATTGAGGAATTATACTATTGCATGTTGTAATCTTTAATATTGCACTTATTTTGTGATCATATCTTCATCATCATCACTTCATGCATGTGCTTTCTTTTTACTAATGCAAATTACAGTCTTGCTATCTGACTGCTGCAAAAAGTACCCAGGAAATGCCAAAATAACAAGCTGTCTATTTACACCAAATACATATCTGATATACCTAACCACGTCCTACTCTCTTTGGTGTTTGTACGATTCATAACCATTACATCAAACACGACCTTCAATTTATGTGTATCGTCCTTTTGATGATCAGAATTTCTGTTTTTAGTCGACTAATTAGGAGAACTAATACATAGATTTAGCTAGAATTGAATGGCAAAGTCCCTCAGTTTGCATATATACAGAAGATTGAACCATGAACTCGAATTTTGGATAAAAAAGCTTAGCTACATAGCCAGCATTAAAATCCGAGCTGCGAGTGAATTCATATGATCATAAAATGAAAACTAAGCACCATAGAGGTCAATTACTATCAGATGATTGGGATTAATACATAATCATGCATGGATTATGTACAAAGACATGCATAGAGACACAGCACAGACATTATAGGAAACATACCTTGTATCCAGAATATGTGTTGCTCAGAGACTTGATAGGTATGTAGACTCGGAGATGGTGGAGACTGGAGAGTATATAGCTACAGTCTTCTTCAAGTATTAAGGGGAGAAGAGATATATTTATATGTTGATGTAGATAGCAATTAGCTGTGAGAGGTAATTGATATGCACACATATTAATTAAACATATATATAGACACACTTGTTGTAACAAAAAACAACTTTTTAAGTAAACAACTTGTTGTAACAAGACCCTATTTTAATCTGTAATTGTTATATAATCATATGACAAATATATGCATATCTGCTCTCGAATCTCGATCCTCTTGGATTTGTTCTTATATAATTGATAATGTTCATCATTTAGGTTCATTTTCAAATTATTGATACCTAGCTATATTTTTACATTTTCGAATTTTCCAGTTACTTGGAATAAAACAATATATTTTCCCCTGACCCTGACCCTTCTATCATTCCCTCTTCTCATATGTCTGCAGTTGCGATAATTTAACCTATCGCATATCTCTCGTCTGAATTAACCAGTCGCGGAGGAGTTCGAGTTTCGTAAATGAGCATATAAATTTCGTGTTGGAGAATCGAAGTTCCTCATATAAAATATAACAAATCGGCCTTTAATTGAAGCAAAAGTTTCAGCAAAGGCCGGCCCTGAGTTTTGCGAACCTATTTCAAGTTCAATTTTCGGACCCGGTATACATATACACCACATATTCTCAGAACTAATATATAAGAAATTCCAACCACACATTCCCCAGAACTAATATATAAGAAATTCGAAAATTTGAGACCCTTGAGTTGGGAATCCTAGACGCTCGCTCGTTTATAGTCAGGACCGGTCCTAAGCAAGCAATAAGTTGAACACATACTAGGGTGTTGGGAATAAACCAACCAGTTAGAAACAAATAGAAGAAAATGAACAACATTCATTTTATGTATGCATAGTACAGAAACTCATATGTGGCATGCTCTTCTTTGTCCTGCAGTACAGAATAATTGTTAAATTACAACCTTGCAGATACACTAGAAAATAATTATAATGGCCGACAAAGATTGCATGTAAATGATCCTCCTCCACCACTATATCTCACACGCGCATTACAGGACCATGGTGCAAACAAGCCTATAATGCTGCTGCAATAAATAAAAGGACTGTATATATAATCATATGGATTCATATCAGTATCGAACATTCCATCCCTTCAAACGTACATTTAGGACAAACTGATATCCTTGCACAAATGTTAAATTTAACCCAAAGAATGATTCTTTCCTAGGAGGATCTTAATCTTTTTAGCTCTAATGTATTTACACCAACTTGGCCATACACTAATACATTCCAACAAATAAAAATAGGGTAATTATGCATGGAAGAGCTTAGTTATTTAACATTCAATTAAGGAACAGATTTTATGATTTGATTGTTTTTAGAGCTTTTTTCAAAAATACGAATTTTTTAGTTTTTTTTTGCAAAAATATGTTTATTTTTATATTTTTATTTGTAAAAATACGATTTTTCAAATTTTTTTGCAAAAATACGGTTTGCAACCCATGCAACCTCAAATGCAACCTCGGATGTAACCATATGCAATCTCGAATGCAAATAAACGGTATTTTTGCAAAAAATTTCAAAACGTAAATAAAGTTGCCTATGTGGTTGTTTTTTGTTGCAAACCGTATTTTTGCAAAAAATTTCAAAATATAGTAAAATTGTAAAAGAACTTAAAAAAAAAAATAGTATTTTTGGTAATTTCTCTTGTTTTTAATATAGTTCCTAGATTTTTTTTACAACTGTTTTTTTCAAACATTGTTGGTATTTATTAAATGAATGAAGAGGAGTGCTACATACCTCAAAATGGTTCCCAAAAATATTCCCGAATGACACATGCGTGTTTTTATTCGTGGGACTCATTTGAATGCACGATGGGTCCATATCATTTATGAGATTGTAGCCAATTATATACTGACAACTCATCATTCGAGAACGATTTTAGGAACCGTTTCGGGGACTCTAGCATTTCTCAAGAATTAAACTTCTTTTTAAATTCTTGACAATTTTTACAATTGTTTGGTTATCTCATTTAAGTAAACCAAACTTGTTGAACAAAAAAAAAAAAAAAAAGAGTAAACCAAACTTGATTTATACACATAATAATAATAATGATCCCAAGTAAATTGGAATGCTTAATAACTCTGGATTGCTGAGCTGATAAATTATTATTTAGGTGGAGATCACAGTGGTCCATTCAGGAGATATATGTCTTGTTAATGGACGATTATTTATTCACTGATTTGGAAGATCCTTAATCAACTTTAACCAAGTTAATTTATTAATTAGGAACGTAGCAGGAGCATGAAATTATTTAATTAGGAAAGTAGCAGGAGCATGTGATCCATATCTTCCTTACCTGCCTTGATATTGGATTTGATTTTTTCAAATCAAAATTTTCAATTAACTAATCATATTTTTATCAAGACTGTATTAAACCACGTCAACATTTAGTCGAAGGCCAAATTGTGTATTTCGAATCACAATCACATTTTACAGATGAAATGAAATAAGCCTGTTTTTTTAATCAGATTATTTTATGTTATATTTGGCTGAGATAAATAAAACGGAACAAATAAAATTAAGGAAAAGTAACGAGAATTTGTGAAAATTTGAAAAAAAAAGTTGCTATTATGATAAAATTGTGAAAAGAATGTACGTGGAATGAACAATATTCTCATTTATATTGTAATAAGGTTAATATGAATGTAATAAATTAAAAAATGAAAAAATTTAAATACTTAATCATTTTATACTTTAAATATAATTTCATTAATTCATTTTATTTTATTCATTTCAAATTTTGAATACGGTTATTTTTGGTATTGTGTCAACTTGTAATAGGTGTTGCATTGTTATTGGTATCAATTTAATCGAATGGGTTTGTGAATATTTAAGGGAGAATTTTCGAATATTAGTCTTTTATTAACAAAAATAATGTATTGGATCATACGTAAGTCTCATGTGAATACAATCATGAGCTTAGGTAATATCTCCGTCACTTTCTAAATTATATGAAACAATTTTAGTTTGATTGAAATTGCTACTTCGTTCTTGTCTGATATTTCATGTATGATTACTTTTTACTTTTTAAGCATCGTATACATATTCACACACAAGTAAGGGGTTTTTCTAGAAAACAATTTCTTCATTTTTCTATTTTACCTCTCCAAATTTTGCGTTAATAGGAATATACGAATAGGTTTGGTTGGTTGATATTTTATTCATTCGCCGACCAATCTCAACGATGGTACTTCTCTCTCTGAAAAAATAACAAAAATAATATATATATATATAACTTTAAAATATATTTATGTTGTCATAAAATATTAAAAAAAGCACAGTTTATTTATCAAATAAAATTTTATATTTTGTTTTGAAAAAGAGTGGCAATTTTTTGATGATGGCAAAAATTTTATGTCTTAATTGTATTAAGTTACAAATTCGTCATTTGCAAAAAACAAATAAAAACAAAACATCATACTTCGCGAATAAAATAATTAAAAAAAATCCAATTCCTCATATTTTTTAGAAAACATTAGAAGTTTCTAAAGAAAAAATCTCTATTGTATTCTAGTTATGGGACATGTTCCCCAACCACAGTTGGATGGGATACCGCTGCCGCAATGTTTCATTGCGGAGACATTGCGGCAGCACTCTCCTACCGCAATGTTTCATTGCGGCAGCCGTAATGAAATATTGCGGCAGCCGTAATGAAATATTGCGGCAGCGGTATCCCATCCAACTGTGGCTGGGGAACAATTTCCTTTATTCTATTATTACTTAAATTTTGTAGCAACAAAATATCTTGATTTTGAGTAGGAAGAGATCTCCCAGACTCGCACGGGCCTCACCAGCCCGTGCCAATATATCTGGACTGAAACAAATTTGTGAAAGGTACGTAGTCGTTAACAGATAGGAATAAAGCCCAGCCCACTTATAAAATATCCAACAAACAGCCCAGTGAATTTTGTTAAAAAAGCCCATAAACATAACATACCTACACTAATATCATCCATAAATCTTGTGAGGTTTTCTTCTTCTTCTTCATTCAAGAAAAACAAGAAATCTTTATGAACCAAAATTGTATCTATCTATTCAAGATTTCACCTTTATAACACACACACATACACACACTCATTTATTCAATGGCTATTGCCTCCACTTTGAGTTTCAGCAGCTCAACTATCTCTTCTTCAACTTGTTTAAGTTTCTTGAAACCACTCCATTACTTACAAAAATCAAATTTTGTAAGTATTCCTAGTAGCCCACATGGGAATTTTGTTGTTAAATGCTCTTCTTCAGACCCTTTGAATGGCAGGTATATTTTTCTGCATATGTGATTTTTTTTTTTTTTTTGATTTTTCAAGTTTTTGAATATATTGTGTTTGTTATGTTAGGACTGAGAAAGATGTTAAATTTAGCAAGATTATTGCTTTTTTGAGTATTGAGTATTGATTTATCGAGATTGTGTTGTATTTGTGAATGGTTGTTTGGAAATGTTGTATGAGTTAAGTTTATGTAATTGTTTGTTGTTTTTTGATTGTAGTGAGAGTTTTTGTTTTGATATTGGCATAAGTATGAGTGTGAATGTATGTCGATGTTTACTATATACCGACTTTGAAAGATTGTGCGAGTTTTGAGAGGAATGTGTATATAACGATAACTTAAGTGACTCTGTGAATTAGGTGGATGAATTGAGTTTTTGTTTGTAATTTTTGATGGCTAGCATTTCACGGTTTCCTAAAAATGACTCTTTATAAGAATTTTATCGAGTGCTACTTGCGAGTTGCGAAAATGGAAAGAATTTTATGGCGATATGAATATATGGTAGAGGCTGCCGAGTTATTAAGACATTACCAAAACACGCATGTCAAATCTGTTTGTTTACTTGAGTAAATTGTTTGAATGAATGTGTATTATTCTTGTACGAGGATCACTACATGTGTTGGTGTTTTGTGCAAATCACTATTTTTGCCATCCTTTTATAGTTCAAACCTTCTGGTCCTGGTAAATGGAAACAATCTGGCTTTTTGGTTTTTGCTATGGCGGTATGTCAGTTTGTTCTTTGTCTTGCTTGTACTCTGTTCTAGCTTGTAATTAATTGATAAAGTAATTGAGGATCTTATAATAAAAAATTTATGGATAAGCTCGACTAATATATCAGTATTCATGGTCAGGCAAATACTGTAGAAGTATGAAATATCTAAAGAAGTACTTCCTTGAGACAAAATTGGAGTGTTACCGAAGATAATAAAGTTGTTCTTGAAAATACTCAAGTTAGTTCTTTACAAGAACAATTATATGTTGTTGGTGGTTGGGTGGTGACTGCACTACACGTTGGACATTTTTCGAGGGTTTTCATTCTATTTCCGTTGATATTGTTGATAAATTTAGGTACCTAAAATTGAATTAAGTAGGTTGCAGTCACTGGTTTTACAAATATAGCAATGTTGATGTCAGCAGGATGATACTAATGCATATATTAAAGTTAATTATAATGCTAATCTGGCTTCAGAGGCTAACAAAACTATAAATCTTAAAATCTGATAGGAAGAAGATGTTGTGTGGTCGTGTCTGGTTTTCAGTTCCACGATGCTTTCACTTGAATTTCATTCAGATTCTGTAAAAAGAAGTTCATGTGTCAGAATATTCATTAATATATCGTTTGATTGTATATATCTATTATCATTCTATCTAGAAGAATTGTAAACAAAAGTGAAGGAAAAAATTGCACGCCTTCTCTTGGGAGTTTAGCCTTGACCATCACTCACAAGTTTACATATACAAATGTGCACTGATAGAGATAGATTCGGGGTTCAACTTCCATGAACTGTGTTTGTTTTCTTTGCAGGAAACGACTTTCTTCGGAGGTTCCTTTTGGTGCTACATTAAATGAAAATGGCCTGTCAACACCGTCATTCAGATGGCGTAGGGTACTGCTGAAAGTAAGTGGAGAGGCACTTGCTGGTGACCAAAAACAGAATATTGACCCAAAGGTATGAATTGTTTCATTTTATTATTTTTTTCTGTTTCTCCTATAACTTCACATTATTTATATAAGAAACAATATACTCTTTCATCTGCAAAGGTCACGATGGCTATTGCAAGGGAAGTTGCTTCCGTTACTCGGCTTGGCATAGAGGTAAGCTGTAACTATGCTTCTACTTATTCCGTTACAATTGTGTACATTATTGCATTTAATAAAGTGATATTTTACTTATCTATTGTTGGATGTAGAAGTTATTTCACTTTTCTATTTATGCTCAGGCCTTTCTATTTATTCTAAAGTATTGTATGTTAAAATATGTTATTTGCCTTATTATGGAATCCATATGTAAATGACCGTGGAGTAAATACAAAGATAAAGGAAAAGGTGAGATACGAAGGTGTTTCTGCCACTTCCTAGTATACTGCAAAAAGTTGTTAAGGATTCCGATATTCCTACAAATGCAGGGTATAATTAATTTGAATGTTCTTATGTTTCTTATAGTTGACAAGTTCACCAACCCAGACTCCTTAGACAGTTAAAATCACTGAGTAAAAGCTTGATCATTACTCTGTAAAGTGCTTTTACTGATTATTTGTTTGAATCCATTGTCTAGGTTGCAATAGTAGTTGGTGGGGGAAATATTTTTCGTGGATCTTCTTGGGCAGGAAGTAGCGGTCTTGACCGATCTTCTGCTGATTATATTGGGTAATTTTCTACTTTAGCTAGTATCCTATACATGCTATCTAGCAAGTTAACTCCTTTTTAGTAATTATTGTTTTGAGTTTTATGCTGAAGGAAAACACTTCCTTTATTGATTTTCTTTTTATTGCAAGTTTACATATGTGTATCATTTGTTATTACTTCCCTTTAATCTAAAACATTGTTAGTTGAAAATTTCTCCCAGATATATTAAAGTTACTGAACAATTGGAATGCTGCACCTCCTAATTTGGGAGAATTTGGGAGATACTTGTGCCTCTTTTTTTATAACTAGTTTGTCATCTGAAATCGATACATTTTTATTTGAACTTTTTTTTTCCTTAAAAACTTTATAAATAGAAATATATATGAAAAGGTCACTTTGTTCAATCATGGGCCCTGCCTCTCTGAATTGAAGGCAAGGTTGTCCATGGCTGACCTTTTTCATATAAATCCATTTCCTAGAAAAAAGGTTATAGTTATGATCATTATTTGACAATAATGGGTATGTAGTACAGCATTTCCTACACTAAATCCTGGGCATTAATATAAACATTATGCACTGCGTACATCTTTTATATACCAGTGTCAGATTCAACCTCTCAACTAAATATCAAACGTCCGAAACTTTCTCGTATATTATATATTGAATAACTGTGAACTCGTTGCAGTAAGACACCTTTGTGTTTATCGTACATAGGTCCACATGTCCTCCTCACTCCTCTTAATGAATTTTTAGGGCATTTTCCTGTACATTTAACACTATGTAAGCATGAGCGTATGCCAGCACAGATAGATGAAGTTTCATATGATACTCTGTCACAATATATAAATATTGTGTGTTTATAAGAGAGAAATCAGTTTAAGATATTAGATAGAAAGGGGTAGCAGAACTTATATGTTAACTGCTCCAGCCTCCAAGTATTACAATGAGGCTAAGCCTCTATTTATAGAACAAAACTGATAAATTACTGCCTATATTACCTACTGCTAGAGTCGAAATAGATGCTAGAATAGTAGTAGGTGACAAGCTGCCTCCAAACTACCTACACTACATCTGACTTTTATTTTAGTAATTATTCTTGCAGTAACTTAATATTACTGATATTTGACATACTCATATTGTAGTATCTATATGTATCGTTGTTATTATGATTATTTATTGTATTGTAGAGTAAAATAGAAATAAGGAGCGACACCTTGTATTAGTATTGTAGCAATGTATTTATATTGTACGACAATATTTTTGGTGGAGGTAGCGAAAGGATATATATCTGACAATGAATGAAAATACTTTAATATTTTTGCATTGCAAGATGAACTCAACTCAGTTTGTTACTTCAGAACTTGGTTGAATCCTAAAAATCCATCTATTAGGCTTACATTACTATGTACGTTACACTCAGTTTATCTAATGATGATTCAATTGCATATGCAGGATGTTGGCAACTGTCATGAATGCTATATATCTGCAAGCAACAATGGAAAGCCTTGGTATTCCAACTAGAGTCCAGACAGCATTTCGCATGTCTGAAGTTGCTGAGCCATACATACGTAGAAGGGCTGTTAGGCATTTAGAGAAGGGAAGGGTAGTAATATTTGCAGCTGGAACTGGGAATCCCTTCTTCACCACAGACACGGCTGCAGCTCTTCGGTGTGCTGAGAGTATGTTGCATATCCCATTTTCTAATTATATGAATCCTTTTGACGCCGATCTTCATTGTATGAACCTTTTTTAATGCTCTGTTAACCAAGTAATTTATGTGCGAGCAGCCCTTCCTGATTTCGTATTCACTGTATATCTTATATTCCCATCTAATTCTGTAAGCCCAATTCAATACATATAGGCAGTTCTTAAAGAATAGAACTCAAAAGTATAATCCGTTGCTTAAAATAAGTACTTTTATTATGTTCTCCACTCGTATATTAGTAGCCATCGAGTAAGTATAGTAGTATACTCTAAATCTGTTGTAGGGGAAAGTGTTGATAAGTGTTCCATGTATATCTCTATTGTAGGAATTCATTTGATTAAAGCAGCAAGGAAAAAATTTCATTGATGTTAGATTTGTCTGGGGTTCAACATTTCTGTTATATTTTTGGATAGTAATCATTGTTATTTTTATTATAGACCATAACAGACTGTTTTTTAGAAAGATACAATGTCTTGAATCTTGTGTAGATATGTATTTTGGCAAGTAAGTGTTCACTTTATCAATCTTCCCAGCGATGATGTATATTTATGATGAAGAGAGATCATCTCTTGCTATGAGAACATGGAACAGTTAATTCATGCACAATGCTTCATCATTGCTAGTGTGCCTTTAATGGAAAAACATGGATATTGTTTTCGTTTATCTATGCCGGCAGGACATTTATATTTCCTACATTGTGTATATTGTGATATTGTTTGGTTAAACATCGAGTTGACTAGGCAACAAAAAAAACATCTAGGTAATACAGTACATGCACTCATGGTGCAAGCATGGTAGATGGAAATAGGAAAGAAAAGAGAAAAAACAAATAAGTGTTGTAAACTTGTAAGAGATTATTATGTTAACATTCAAGTGTTCAGTTAACGCAGAGGTGGTGCTGAAAGCTACCAACGTTGATGGTGTATATAATGAGGACCCAAGGGATAACCCTAATGCCTGCCTCCTCGAAAATTTAACGTATCATGAAGTGATCTCGAAGGAGCTTTCTGTTATGGATTTAACTGCAATTACATTGTGTCAAGAGAACAACATTCCAGGTAAAGCTTGATTGAGTTTGCAAATGTACTTCAATCTTATAGATTTCTTTCTTTTTTTCCCTTTTTTATTTTAACATCTTGTCCGTACATAATATTTAAGCATCATGGAAATTATTACATTACATCAAGATAAAGTTACTAATTGTTTCAACAAAAATTTCTATGTAGTTGTTGTTTTCGATCTTAACAAAGCTGGTAACATTGCGAAAGCCATAAAGGGAGAGAAAGTAGGGACATTGATCGAAGGATCACGAAATGCGGTAACAGCTAGTTCTTAAAAGTATATTGTTCAAGATGAGGTTCAGCTTCCCGATATCTTCCTGAAGGACAGAAAGTTTTTCAAGGTTTTTTTGTAGGCTTGGTATTCAGTTTTAGCTTGGGAGAACTGTGTTTGATGCTTCCAAATTTAGATATAGAGATAAAAGTTGTAAATAATGCAATACACTAGTGGATTATTGGAGATTTTGATATATGATCATTCATTTAGCCACCTCATGACCTCAGTAATCTATGTTGTGTCGACTCCGGCCCTTTTTTTTCCATGTGATTATGACCTCAACATGAATCCTGCTACTTGTTTAGTAAACCATAACTAAAGTGTTCTTTATTTCTATTTTATGTTCGTTCAATTTATTTTTTTAACCGGACTCTTTAGTGAATCATGCAGTAGACTGTACATGTAAGTTCCCCGTAAATCTCATCTCCCCTTTTGAGCAGAAAGCTATATACTGTATGTTGGTTGGTGGTATGATAAGCATTAGGCAAGACATCCGTCGACCATCTCCAATAAGCTCTTTATATATGCTCTTAACTTCAAAAATAAAAAGCCTTGCATGAATTAGAGCTCCAACAGTCTTCTAGATGCTCTTTAAAAAGTTAAGAGTTTGTTCTCTCATCTCAAATTTAAGAGCTACTGTGTGGCTCTTAATCTTTATTTATTAATAAAGTAATCATTCTCTCCTACACTTGCCCCCACTTTTATCTCTCTTTCATGTTTAAATATGAATAAAATATAAATAGAGAGTGTATATAAATAGTATTGTTAGAGTTGATCCTCTTAAAAATATGTTAAGTTACTAAAAATCTAATATTTTATATTATATTTAGGAGTTTACTAAGAGACCGTGGTGATGTTCTAACAAATTATAAAGTCTAGATGAGCGTACTTGAAGTGTTTGAAGCCTAGAGGGTAGACTTCCAAAGTCAATTTTCTAAAATATAGCGCTTTTTTCTTGCTCACTTTATTCATGTTGAGTATTCAAATCTTATATCTTATCGGATAATATGGGTGTGAGTATATTTACCTACAAAAAAAATCTTGAAATTATTTAACTCGAAATAAGTTTGATATTAAAATTGGAAAAGTATTTACTATTAGGGATTCATGATCATATACTTTATCTTCACGATTTTTATAAAAATTATTTCTAATCGTCCTATCTCGATTTTTAACCAATTGAAATCTCAGCCCATTTTTCACAAATATTTTAAAAATTCACTTTTTAACCCTATTTAGTCGATTGAAATCCGCCCATCTTATAATCAATCAATTAATTAATTATATTTAATGATCGATTTATAGAACAAAAGTTAAATAGTATAGTACTATAGAATATAGATACATTGCATGTTTCGGCTCCTGATTCCTCATAATAGAGTAATTTCATTTGCGGTCAACCTCTAAAGTACAACTGCACCTTGACCTTTGTAACACAATGCGGTATAAATTAATATTTGAGACTAATTTGTAGATACTATTATAAGCTTTCATTTCCAGGGTTCTAAAGTAATATTGATAAAAACATAAGTTTCAACGTATATATAATACTCCCTACGCTGCTATATAAAATTTCACATTTATTATTCTTTTTATTAAGAAATTGTAATCTTTTCAAAAATTACATTAATATAGTCTAAATGTAAGAGAAGTCTGAAGTTTACAACAAAATGCTTCTTGCATGGAATATAAAAAATATAAAAAGAAATTAAAATCCGAAAATATTAAACATAATCAAAAAACACTTCTCCGAAAAATAAAATCAAATTTTGTATAAATTTTCACATAATGTAGCATAAAAAACATATAAAAAAAGAAAAAGAAAAAGAAAAAGAGAGAGTGACCATTCTTACAATTTCGATGAAGTTGCCAATTGTTTGAAATTTTCTCCAACCAAGTAGTTAACAAATTTAATGGTGATGATCCAACAAACGAGCTAAGAGTCAAAATATTGACTTAGTAGATCAAAATAATTTGGTGAAGGTACCGAATTACCCATTTGACTTGACAATAATGAGGAAGGACTAGGGGTAAACATGTAATTCCCCATGTACGGACTCAAATCATTCAACAATGACAAATCTTGATATCCCGGCGAAAACATGCTTGCCGGAATTGGCGGTAAAGTCGCCGGAGCCGGTGATAACACCCCTTGAGACTGATAAAACCCCATTTCAACACCACTCATTTGAGCCCCACCGCTCCTTTCTCTCTCCGGCGGGCTAGTTCTTTCTATAGAAGCTAGTCTTGCTGCCGGAGAAATGTTGCCGGAAGTTGATGCAGCGGCGTTGGAAGAAGATGATGATGATCCGGTGAGTCTTTGAACAACTGACCTGAATTCGTTGACTGTTGTGTGGATGACTTTTGGAGAAATATCGTAGATTATGACTGGTTGGCGGATCTCCGGCGCCGGAGCTAACGGTGGCCTTCTGATGGTGTGAGATTCGTTATGGACTCTTAGTGGAGATGGACGTGGACCTTGTAGTTGTCTTCTGATCGGTGATGGATGTTCTTCGTCGGAAAAATTCTCCCATGGATTCATGGTTTGGTGTAACCCTATAGAAAATTAGTAGGGTTTTTGTATGTTTGATGTATATATATATAACTATTGGTTCAAGTAGGTTGACTTAGGTTAAAGCTAGGCTGAACTTTATAAAAACGCGACTTATAAGCTGAAAAATCTATAAAAGCCTTACTTTAAGCTCGTTGCTCTCCAAAAATTAGCGATAATTCATTTTAATTCCGGCTGTTTGAGAATACTAGTTCAACTAGTCATATGTGTGCTAGTGTGTGTGTTGTATTGTATAGTTGAGAGTTGAATATTAATGGTGTTGGAAAAATGTGTTTCATGGATTCATGATTGGGGGTTCTTGTATGCATGGATGAGAGTTGAATACTAGTTGAAATTTATGATTGGCTATTATGAACAAACAAAAATGGAGGTGTTTTGTATGTGTGTAAAAGTATTAGTAGTTGTATGCATAGATGAGAGTTGAATAGTATTGTTAAAATATGTGATGATGTTGATGAGAATGGGAAGCAACTAGATAGGGGGGAAGCAAATGAATGGAAGGAAGAGGTAAACGCAAATGGCCCTGCTGCTGCAATAACTTGTTGAATGTCTTTGTGATGTAGTGTTGACTTTCTTGGCGTTGAAGCTTCAATAGGAAATAGAAAATAGGAAAGATTCATTGGCTGTGTTTGAGACTTTTTTTGCCTTGAATCTTCTTTGACCTTGTATTTGTTTTCCTTCAAAGTCGTGTCACGTGTGTGACTGTGTGGTATGGGACATTTATAACTAAAAAATAATTAACGTACTAGCTTATTCGGAAGCTAAAATGTAGGCAGTTTTAATCTACGTATGTCCGGGAAACATGCATTTCATTTAAAATGATAAATTTTAAATTGTGTTATTTGATTTTTTATTCTAAATTCTCATATTTGTAATAAAATTTGAACTTCAAATTAAATTCAAATTTGAATCCAATTTTTTTTACATACTCAAATATATTATTCGGTCAAATACATAATTTTAAATAAAATCTAAGTACCCGAACACCTAGATCAGTTGAGAAACTGTTCATAAAAATGATCTCAAACATAGTGAGTATGATAGTTAAACATAAGATCGATTGATCATGAATTGTGCACTTACGCACTCTAAATTCTTTTACTTATTTAAACGTGTTATTTGGTCAAATTTATAATGTTAAATAAAATTTAAGAATTTCTGGACCAGCACTTATATAAGTTGAGAAACTGTTCATAAAAATGATCTCCAACATAGTGAGTACCATGACTAAACATAAGATCGATTGATCATGAATTGTGCACTTAACACGGGGACAATGTAAGTTGAGTTGAACTGTTTATTGCTCTTAAGGTTTGATTTGAACTTGATCTTAAAATTTCGGGAAGTCAATTAACTAGTGTTCAGTTGCTAAATCACAGCCACTTGCATCCAGAAGCGCAATGAAATGGTTCAAATATTGGGCCTGTTTGGCCCCACGCTTACAAGTAAGTGACTTATAAGTCGTTATAATTTATTGACCAGTGTTTGTCGATCCAACTTATAAGTTGAATTTATAACTTATAAGCTGATAAGAAAGTTAGTAACGACGTACTTTTTTCCAACTTATTTTTATTTTTTCTTTTTTTTTTTTAAATTTTGATTTTAAAATATAGGTTTTTAAATATTTTCCTAATTTAAAATTAATGAACTAAGATAATTGTATTTAATAATTATTTATTTTAATTCATTAAGTAAAAAAAGTTCTGGCTTGTAAGTAAATTTATCCAAACACTTATGTAACTTATCACTTATTATATCAACTTATCACTTATTTAACGCTTATTCATTTTAAGTTATACTCCCTCTGTCCCATCAGGTTCTTCACGTTGGGAACCTTGCACTCGACACGTATTTTAAGGCTCTTATAAAATATAGTTCCATAATTTCTTTTTAAAATTTTCTTTTTCTGAATAAAAGTTAAACTATTATATTTTTATACAGAAAAAAAAAATTCCAAAAAAAATTATAGAACTATACTTTTTATAAGCCTTAAAATACATGTCAAGTCCTCCCTCCCCCAGTGTAAATAACCAGCTGTGACGGTGGGAGCAAGTTACTTATTTTAAGGTTTCAAACGAGTACATTATTCAGCCATGATCTACTTGTAAAGTTGATGGTGGAGTATATTGGCCCGGGGTGCTTTTAGATCCACTTTCGTATCAGTGCTTCCCTTGACATTCTCAACAGAAGCCCATTTGAAGGATATGACTTTGGGCCTGTTTGACTCCAGATAAGGATTTTTTATCAGGAAAAATTACACAATTTACCTACTTTGTTTTAGACATAGATATGGAGGAGATGTTTCATATTCGTTGTTTAGGAAAAATCACAAATTTTATAATAACTTTTTTTTTCCTTATTTCAGAGGAATAAGATAAGCCAAACACCTCCTAGGTTGTTTACGCGGGCTTACA
>PHNY01171255.1:0-21860 GCA_003724115.2 Anethum foeniculum | reverse complement strand
CAAGGTCCTCCTGCAGTTCAAGTGAAGATAGAAAAGGATGAGGAGACATCACCTGGCAGCTCAAGGAGACGGAAGCATTATCTTCGACAGGATAGTGTGATTGAAGATGAGAGGAGTAGCAAGCAGTCGGCAGTTTACGAGGAAGAAGTTGAGTTATCAGAAATGTTCGACAAAGTTCTGCTCGATGAGCCAGGCTGTGACAAGGAAGAACCTATTGAATGGAGCCCGGTCTCTGACCATGAAAATGGTCTAACACATGGATCTACTGGTAGCGGGAGTCATTTTACAATTACAGAAAGTGGTAATGAAGCGGTAGATCTAAGGACTCTTCTGATCAGTTGTGCACAATCAGTTGCATCTGAGGACCGCAAGACTGCACATGAACAATTAAAGCTGATTAGGCAGCACTCGTCTGCTACAGGAGATGCATCACAAAGATTGGCTGTTATCTTTGCTAATGGCCTTGAGGCACGAATGGCTGGCACAGGCACTCAGTTATATGCAGCTTTAGCATCAAGGAGGAAGATCTCAGCTACCGAGAAGTTAAAAGCATATCAAGCGTATCTATCAGCCTGTCCATTTAAAAAGACGTCAGTTCTCTTTTCTAATAAAATGATTCTGGAGAAAGCGTCAAATGCCACAACACTTCATATTATCGATTTCGGTATACAATATGGTTTCCAGTGGCCAGTTCTTATCCAGCTTCTCTCAAAGAGACCTGGGGGACCACCTAAGCTTCGGATTACTGGAATAGAGTTGCCCCAGCCTGGTTTCAGACCAGCAGAATATATGGAAGCAACAGGTCGTCGATTACGGAGTTATTGTGAGCGTTTTAAAGTTCCATTTGAGTACAACCCCATAGCAAGACAAAAATGGGAAACAATAACCGTGGAGGACCTCAAGGTTGAGAGAAACGAAGTTGTTGCTGTAAATTGTTTTTTACGGTTTGAAAATCTACTTGATGAGACTGTTGCAGCGAACAGCCCAAGGGATGTTGTTCTTAAATTGATCAGGAAAGTAAACCCGGCTATATTTGTGCAGGCTGTCATTAATGGATCATACGGGGCATCTTTTTTTGTGACTCGGTTCCGTGAGGCTCTATACCATTATTCTTCTTTCCTTGATTTACTTGATACTACTATACCCAGGGACAATCAGCAGAGATTAAATTTTGAGAGAGAGTTCTGTGGTCGTGAGGTCATGAATATTATTGCGTGTGAGGGTATGGAAAGGGTTGAAAGGCCCGAGTCATATAAGCAATGGCATATCCGCAATACGAAGGCTGGTTTCAAACTTCATCCATTGAACAAAGAACTTGTAAAAAAGCTGAACCACAAGGTGAAGTCGGATTTCCACAAAGATTTCGTTTTTAATGAAGATTGTGAGTGGATATTGGTTGGGTGGAAGGGTCGAATTCTCCATGCTGTTTCCGCTTGGGTACCCGCGTAAAGGTACTCAATTAGATGCAATAATGAAAAATAAGAGTTCAATATGGAGGTTACCATGCTATGGATACGAGGTACTCATGTTCCTGGAAATTTTTATTGTATGACTTGGTACCTTTGAACACATCTAAAATATATGAACTTGCAGACATGAAGATTTATGTGTTAAAGTTTGAGTGCCTGAGTATTTAGATTAGTCATTAGATCCATCAGTGTTTTGTAAGTTAATATGACTTCTATGTCTGGAAATTACAGTTGCTAATATAAACTTTTCATGTAGTCTATGTAGTCTGTTGAAAAAGTTTTTAAAATTGTAACAATAATCTATCTGTTTTCTCAGATGATCTTCATGTTGCCTAACAATACATCTTCCGAGATTAGGAAAATGATAACATATACTTTGTGGTATTGTTAGCTGATCCCATGTACATTATCTTAGCTAGAACCTCTATCTATGTCACCGAGAGCTGTATGAACAGGCATTTTGGAGAACAGGCATTTCGGAAAATCAAGCATATCATGGACTGAATGTAAAGCCCAATCCTAGAATGACATCACTCAGTAAGGGCTTGCTAGGAAGATAATATGAGTAACCCCAACCGCAGTTGCAAACCATGCGGACATTATAAATTCATTTTTTCCTAACCATCAGTTGATACTTTCGGTAAAGTTATGTTAATCCTAAGTGATGCTTATATACTGCTATAGAGGAAATATAAATTAAATATAGGCTTGTGTACTGTAATCATTTTTGTTCTTGTGTATAATTATCTCATGAACTAGTATAGTTGTATTATTTGGGCTGATTTGTTTTGGTGATTATTTGAAGTAGCAATGTAGCATCCTTTTTTTTGTTTGGTTATACATCATACACGAAATCCACTGGAGCTTTTTACGAAGCCTAATGTTAATATCATTGTTTGCATTCAAAATTTACAAATTAAAAAAAACATTAATTTAATCCGTTCTCAATTGTTCACACACATTCTTTGGATGCGAATGGGAGTATCAAAATAGTCTGACTGGAAGTTTTGGTCTAGCGGTAGTCGCTCCCCTATTGTAATGAAGGATGGAACAGTAAGTTACTGGCTGAAGGTTTGGTTGTAGCGTTGTAGGTTACTCTGTACCAGTACTTCATCCCTTGGCTGGTGGTTACTTACTACTTACTAGTGTGTTGGCTTAGGCTGATTATGGTTTAATCGATAAAGGAAGTTGGTTCATGTTTCTCCTAGTACACTATGCAGCCATGCGGAATTTTACAACTACTAGGTTTCCCCTTCTAATGCCGGTGTTTATGTATCACTGTCATATGTTAGCGAATTGTACAAGGTTAAAGCTACAATCAACGTCAACTTTCCTTTCTTCTTCTTTACTCCTGTCACCTAAACTTTTGACAGGAGGGTGTATTAATGTTTTAAGTTTGGAGGATTTGATATGATGTGATGAAAAATGCTCTTATTTAAGTATGGGGGTGTTTAGTAGGAGTTATTTTGGAATCAGGTATAATTTGTTTCATTCTAACCCTACATTTATGTTTGGTGGCATGAGAAAGTGGCAGGAGTAATCAACTTAATTTTTATAATTTCCTCTTTATTTAAGTAATACAATGTAAATGTTTAATTAAAAATAATTAATAAAACAAAAAACATATTAAAATAATAATTAAATTTAAATTTAATCAATTAATATTAAATACTTAGAAATATTTTAAATCAAATATATTCATTCTAGTATTGCCAAAATACATGACATTTCAAACGATTACTTGAACCAAACTATTGAAGTTAAATGTGTAGTACATTTAGAAATTTCATGTAAATTAACTATATGAGTTACTTAGTGTGCGCTACATTTAGAAATTCCATGTAATCTGACTTGATTTTTAAGTAGGGGGAAAAGCACTAATAACTTTATTAAAATCTAAATCTATCATTTTATTAAATTCAATAAATTCATAACTTTTGGGATGACTTAATTTTCAAATAGAGAAAAAATGCTAACAAATTTATTAAAATCTAAATCTATCATTTATTAAATTCAACAAGTCAATGACTTTTTGAATAATAGTAGATTTTAATGTAAATCTTGGTTAAATTTTGTCAGATATTTTTCTAAAATACTGATCGAATAATCTAAGATTTTAAGAAACTTTTAAAAATTAAATATTAATAAATTATCTAAAATCAAAATTGAATACCTTTTTAAATCTTAATTAAATAAACTGTTACTTTTGTTTTTATTATTAGATAAATTAAAAAATTAATTAACATTAAATATTTTAAAATGAATATCAGGAGAAATTTCGTTTGGTACCACAGATACCGCTCTGTCTTGTCTTTTTATATCTTCTCTTTAATTATTTTTTTCTTTAATGATAAGCTTCAATGCAATCAAAGCGATTTCAACATTGCGTCGAAAGTTATTTGTATATATAATAAATTTAAACATTTTTTTTCCGCGGTTCATAAAAATTTCAGCTTCCAAAATTTTTTAGTTTTGTAGTATCTGTTTGATTATATATTTATTTCTTCAATCATTATATTATTTTAGTTATGTGAAAATTATAAATCTCATAATAAATTTGTATTATTTCTTTCAATTAAAAAATGTAACAACTTCATATTGCATATAAAAAGTAGAGAAGAAAATTAGAATGACTTGATACACATTTATAATTGAATTATATATAATAATATTTTTAACAATAGTACTCCAAAAAAGAGAAGACAAAAAGTTGCAAATAATTAAAATACATTTTAAATTGCCCAATTAAAAAAAAACATTATTATTATGGACCCTTTTACTTTTAACATGAAATTTAAAGGGAAAATAAAATGCGATTTCACAAAAAAATTTTAATTAATTTTTCTAGTACATTGAAAAGTTTATTCTTTATATATATATATATATATATATATATATATATATATATTCTTTTATGTGATGCTATGCCAGATAGGAATGGTCATTTGGTTATTGGGTCACTTCGGGATCGGGAGCGCTATACCCTTCCCCGATCCCCAAATCTTAACCCGCTTCCGAACCTTCTCCGATCCCCGAACAAGGATTATTTTGCTCCCCAATCTCCATCCCGAACGGGAAACGGGGAACCCCGCGGGTAATTGGGGGTTTTAATATTATTTTATCAAATAAAATTTTACATATTTTTAATAAAAATAATTTAATTAATTATCATAAAAATATATTTTAAATTTAATATCATATTTTAAATAACAATTTGAATTTTAATGTATTTATAATTAACGATAATATTAAAATTATTATTATTAAATCATATTTTACTATAAAATTTTAATATAATAAACAATTTAAGAAATCTAAAATTTAAGAATGTATATACATTACTAATTAATATACATATAAAATGTTAATTATTTATATTAAATATGATAAATGGGGACCGGGGAACGGCGCGGGAACACTCTAATCCCCAACCCCGCCCCGTTTCTTAAATTTTTTTAATATTTTTCTCCGCTCTCCCTGAACCCAAAAAATTTCCCGAATCCTTGATCGGATCGGGTAGCAGGGGGAGGATAAATCCCTAATGAGAGAGGAGTTAGGTAATAAATTTCAATGCCTTTCAAAAAGTAATCTTTATTTATATAATACACCAACATGAGTATAAAATTAGTGATAAGTCGTTCTACCGTCAAGCTCTACGTCCTTAGTGTTATGCTAGAATAGATGTGTGTTGGGGTTGCTGGGCTTGTTCATCATGTTGTCCTTGTTGATCTTGTTGACCCTGTTGATCTTATCGACCTTGTTGATCTTGTCGACTCTGTTGATGTTGTCGACCTTGCTGGTCTTGTTGATCTTATCGACCTTGTTGATCTTGTCGACTCTGTTGATGTTGTCGACCTTGCTGGTCTTGTCGTCTCCAAGCTACCTAAAACAGAAATGTCCGCGGGGGGTTATGTCCCGGTAAGCACCTCCGACGCAAGAATAAGTATCCGGTAGGAGAGAGTCCTAATATAAGTATGTGATTGTATATTTATTTCTAGAGAGAGAAAGTAGAGAAAATGTAGAGCTAAACCTATCAGTGAATTCAGTATAATGAGAATGTGAGAAAAATGTATGAACCCTCTGCATTGAAATGACTAGGAGATATTTATAGGCTCATGTCATGTGCAAGGCACATGACAGCTTGTCCACGTGGGGGGACAAGAGCTACAAATCAGGATCTTGGTCGGGAGTCAATGTCAACTTTGTGTCAGTTGTGTTTTGTCTTGGTATCCTGACCATGTACTTGTACCAGTTTTGTTGGAGGTGTCAATGTGTTGTCTTTTTCCGTTTTGTCTTGCACATACATGTCAAGATCATGTGGGCCTTATGGACCTTGTATGCAGTATGGACCTTGTACAATGTATGGACATTTTATGCAATGTGAACTTTGTATGTTGTATAGACCTTGCAGGCCTTGTTATAGATTTGGGCTTTACAATTACTTGTAAATTAGCCTAATACAAATCACAGTGAGATATTTTATTCATGTGAAATGACGGATATGTCTGTGTCTTTATTATATTGAAAAAAATGTTTTTAATGGAATTTGAACCTAAGTCTAGGCATTTACTTGTACACTTCAATACTACTATGCCACCATGCCTTTTGTGTATTTAGTCATGCACTTAATATGTATATGTACCATGAAAGTAAAATTTGATATTTTATCATTGCAACTTATAGAATAGTATTTTTAATCATAATTTTCTTTTCATGTTATTAATTTAGTTACGTATATATTTCAAAATAATTGAAGTTACTACTCCATTCGTTCCGATTTATATGTTTTGTTTGATTTTTTTATGTTCAGATTTAGCTAACTTTAAATAAATATTTCATATCATATATGACCGAAACAATTAAAAAAATTATATCATTACAAAATATTAAATACAAATTGGGTTTAATATACATTATTAAAAAATTTTCAATAAAAAATTAAGTCATTTTGATCATAAAAAATGATATATGACTAATAAATTGGATTATATACTAGATTGTATATAATGATTGATTTGTCGAAATAAACCTGAGTCGATGTGATTAATGTAAGGACTTGAGTATATGAAATTTATGAAAAATATTAAAGGCAAAACAAAAAAACCTTTTTTGTACACTCATAAGATTTTTCATGTTAGAGTGAATATAAATATTAGTATATCAACTAAGTATACTAGACAAGACACTAATATTTCGAATACTTTTTTATACTAACAAAACAATGTTCACAATTAAAATAACTTCCCAGAATAAAAAACTTAGAAATCAATGAAATAATTAATATTCAAGTAAAAAAAAATATTGAAAACCTGATTAAATAAAGTTCTCACATTAGTCACCTTTTAATATTTTTAAATAGATGTCTGTATATGGTAATTACAAAATTCTGGGAGATTTTTTTAATATTGAACATTTCACTATTATTATAATATAGAACGTATAGATATTATTTGACTTGTAATTTCCGGCAAGAAGGGTGGTATGTTCTCAAGATCTGCAAAGGGATCTCATGGTCCTCCATGTGGTGGACCAATTACACGAGATCATATGGGAACGTTTGTCTCATTTTTATTGGCAAACTTTAGTGACTACACAGTTTTTAGGTTAGAAGTATTATACATAACCAAAACTCTTGAGCTAACAAGAAATTTTCAAATAAAATATTTGGAAGTTCACCTTGATAGTGTGACTTGTGTGCAAATTCTTAGCAAAATGGCAAATGACAGAATGAACGTGCTCATGATCTTAACTATTGTCACAATTTGATTAGAAACTTAGATTGGTTGGTGATGATATATCGTGTTTATTGAGAGGATATACATGGTACATATTTATTATTAAATGAAGGGGTTTTACGCGATGAAATGTTTCGAATATCGAAAAGCTCTTCTAAGGAGCTTAGCAGATTTTTAGTTGGAGATACTAGAGGTGCGGTTTGACAACGATTANAGGCTCCACATCCACCTAGTTTTTGTTGCGCCAAGTCAATGCAGCCTTTACAATAATACCACACCATCATTATTACCGTGGTTTTTAAATATATTCCACAATTCCACAAATCCACGGTGTAGTAGTCCTATTTTCTGTTGTGTCTGTCCGTGATTGTGTTTCGATTAAGTGGTAGTGACAATTCCAGTAATAGTTACATTTCTCGTTCCGTTTGTGGTGAAAGTAAGGGGTCCGATATAAGTACCAGCACGAATGATAACACTATAATAGAAAGTTCCAATGATCTGGATGTAACTAAAAAATACAGACATTTGTGGGTTCAATGTGAAAATTGTTATGGATTAAATGTCCCTTAGTAGAAATGTTTGATTTAGTTTGATTTTTTTATTATTTTTGGTTGGTTTATTTTTGCCCAAATAGATTATTTTTTTTATATTGTTTCTTGGGAAATTCAAGCTAATTTATATTGTTTCTTGAAAAATACAAGCTAATTAATTATATGTATTAAAACTTGTACTCATTCAATTACACGCAGATAGGTATATTAGTATTAAAATTAAAATTTTACATACAAATCAGCGAGCGATAGTCAGTTATGCTAGTAAATTATGATTGGTTAACTCATAAAAAAATTATTAGCACTAACAAACCTTTTTTTTTAAAGTCGAAACCTTTCAACTTCAGAAACCTCGGCATCTGCATCTGTACGTTCATGTATGTACTGTTCCCCTTCCTGTTTGATAGAATGTCTCACTGAATTTAATTAATTTTACTTTATAATTTCTCTCTTACTTTCTTTCGTGTTCTTTATCTAACTAATTTTGTCTATCATTTGAGGTAAAATAATGATTGTTAAGCCTATTTAGAGTTTACAATGGCAAATTAAGTACTGACTTGTTTTATATTCTTCTTACAAGTAGGAGGTGAGTTGTGAATTAGGTATAATGGCAACAACAACAGCAAAGCAGGTCAAGTTAGATAAGGAATGCGAGTTACGAGTAGAAGTGAGTCCTGATTCTCCACTTCGCATTCGACTTGTCAATGGAACTGCTGAAATCTTTGGCACTGAGATGCCTCCTCAATTTTGGCTTTCATTTCCGCCTTTCGTAAAATTTGCGGTAAGCAGGAAAATTGAATATTGCTTTAATTTTATATGTGGAGATTCCAACGTGTTGATAATGTTGCAAATTATTGTTACGTAAAGTTATGAGTGCACACTAATTTACACACGTATAGGATTAGTTTGTGTTTTTCCTTCTTATGTTGTTATAGAATGCTAGTGGCTATATGACACTATATTTGTGTAATGGACCTTGTTTTAATGTGAAATGCGTTTAGCTTTACCAGAGCTTGATTTGTTAATGAATAAGGCAATTGTCGACATTCTTCAAGTATTACTAATGTTCATTATTACAGGCTAACTTGCAGGGTATGGAATGTTGGATTCTAATATATAGTTAAGTTAAGCAGAACTAAGCTTGACCACAATTTCAATTAAATATTTTAATCGAACTTGGTTACTTCATATGCTGCTCCACAAGTCAGAAGTTCGTAAGTGCCTATATTACTTGTATTTTCCTTCCTTTCTCAGATTTGAAAAGAAAGAAAATGGACGCTTTATAATCCCTAATAGTAGACGTAGCATATTAGATCTCTTGCCTAGATTAAACTATTTACAGTTAAAGGGTAGGTGTCAATATTTCCTGTTGTTGCTTAGTGGTAGTCACTGACTTTCCTTTCAATATGATGTCTATGTTACTTTCATGTGACAATGTCAGGTTTTTACTTGGTATGGAGCTACTATTGAAATGGATGGTGCCACTGAAACTTATTACACAGCAGATGAGGTACATTATTCAGTTTAAAAGACTGTCTATTAAATTAGTATTAGCAGCTAATATTTTGTTATTCTAAGGCCAGACACCAATGATTAGTTACGTAAATGTGCACGGTGTACTGGATGCACGGAGAAACCGCGCTAAAGCATCTCCAAGCGATTCTGAGTCTTCTCAGGTACTTAATCAATTATTGTCTATGTGGAATATAAGAATAAAAATTCCTTATCTTGCAAGTAGGAATTTTGTTATTTTTACATGCGCACTCGTTTCTTATTCAAATATTCCCTAGTCTTTTATTTGTTAATGTGAAACCATCATATATGCATTATGCCTTTTTTTTTTAAAGAAGTAATGTTAGGGTCTTACGCATTAGCTTATGAAGTTTCTGATGACAACCTTGATTCGTTTCTACTGTCCTACTGTTGTCCGCAAAGTATCTTAGTAGGCTTCTGTTAATTTCTGCTAGTTTGTGAGTGTATTGTCATCTTTTGATTATAAGGCTCTTTGTGTGCGCGCCTAGCAACCGACTTTTTAGCCACATTGTACTTATTTCATAGATTTTGTATGAGATTTAGCTATCAATTGTTTTTAGGTACATCTATTGATCTACGAATGGAAAAAAGCAAAATTAGGGCATCTAGTACACTGTGATCCTGCTTATGTACTATAGTCTGCTTTATACCTGCATGATTTGTTACCTTTATATTTATCTCCTAAATTGAACCGGTGGTAGAATAATTGTCTAATGAAGTATAACAGTCCTTTGAAATCTTGTAGAAATTTCCTGTTGATATGTAGTGTATACTGTAAACAGTTGCTCACCAGTATAAACCCCCTTATATTGGTTGTTGCTTTAAGTTGTATTTGAATACAAATTACTTGCAAACAGTTCCACTTTTTCTTATTTTTCTAAAGTTTCAGTCTGTTATCTAGGGTCCAAGGGTGATTGTCGTGGGACCTACAGATTCAGGAAAGAGTACCCTGTCAAGGATGCTTCTTAGTTGGGCAGCAAAACAAGGTTGGAAACCTACATTTGTGGATTTGGACATTGGCCAAGGATCTATAACCATTCCTGGGTGCATAGCTGCTACTCCAATTGAAACGCCTATTGATCCTGTGGAAGGAATTCCTCTTGAAATGCCTATGGTTTACTTCTATGGACACCCAACACCTAGGTTCTAAAATTGGCCTCCCGTTTATGTTGTTTGGCTGTTGCAATCTATATTGCCTTTCTAATCCTTCTGGTCTCCCATAATTGCTTCAGTGCAAATGCTGATCTTTACAAGATACTGGCAACGGAACTTGCGAAAATTTTGGAGAGACAGTTTGCTGGGAATACTGAATCTCGAGCTGCAGGGATGGTGATCAATACCATGGGCTGGGTAGATGGTCTTGGTTATGAGGTACTTGAGGTCACCAAATAGATATCTATTTTAGGTTTCTAGGAACGTTAATGCATGAATAAGATGCTTACCATCCGTATCTTGTATCTGTTTCAGCTACTTCTACATGCGATCAATGCGTTTAATGCAACAGTTGTTCTGGTCCTGGGACAGGTTAGCTTTATTTCGTTAATAATCGAGACCTAGTTTGTGTGAATGCAGTTCTTTTAATTATGGTTTCAACATCTTTTGTATTTTAATCTGATTGTTTGATTAATTGTGTTTAGATACTTGACTATGAAAGTTGAAAGAAAATGCTTAAGTTTAAAGCTTTAGACCGGAACTTGTGCCTAACAATATTGTATATTGAATTAGGGAGGTATGTTGAGACTTGGGACTATTATGCAACGATTAAATATGTACTCTTTTATGTCTTCAAGCTTTTTTAATTTGTACAGTTGGACCTAACAGTATTGTGTATTAAATTAGAGGGGTGTTGGCCCTTTGTGGCACAATTTGAATAGATAATACCCCAAATAGCACAAACAGAAAAAATTTCCCCAAATAGCACACTAAAACGTAAGTTTAAAAAACGTTGGAGAATGCAAGATCGCCTTGCGTTTATGTGTTTGAGGCACAAGGAAGAGAAGCAAACGTGATACAATATACGTGTATGACATAGAAATGCCAGAAGAAGTTTCGTTTCCTGGGCAACGCAAGTCCATATACCATATACCTTTTTTGTTTAAAAACATCATGTTACTCAGACTACGAGGCTGCAAAGTGTTTAAATAGGACCCACCTAAATGAGTACTCTAATCCTTCTGCACACCTACCCTACTTTCATGTCTTACAATGTTAATTATGTACAGTGCAAGGAAAAACGGGCATTGGCCCGATATGGCACAAATTAGAGTTTTAATGCCCCGAATAGTATAAATATTAAAAATATTAAAAACGGGAATTGTTGAACCCTAAAATATTAAAAATCGTTGAATTAGAGTCCACGCATAAATTAAGTTTTGGAATCTAGGGTTTAGTTTTAATTAAAACTGAACGCTTTTGTTAAATAATTTTTAAACCCAATTGAGGAATTGTTGAACCATAAAATATTAATAACTGTTGAATTAGGCTCCACAGTTAAATTTTAAAATATTAAATAAAAATTGAAGAACCCAAAAAAATGTATAAAAATATTAATATTAATAAAAACTACTGAAAACACAATTTTAAGTTGTGTTTTATTGCTGAAAACATAACATAAAATGTTTTTTACGGTCTCAAAACATGACATTAAGTTGTGTTAGTATTTAAAAAATAAAATAAAATCAGAGATGAAAACGCCACACGAAGTGGCGTTCTGGCACCTTTTTAAAAACGTGAGTTTAAATTGGGTTTTAGGGTGCTATTTGAGGCCATTTTTCCTAGTTGTGTCATTTGGGGCATTTTGTCTCAAAATTGTTTCATATGGGGCCTTTTCTCAAATTAGAGAGATATTATAGTTGTTATAGATCTATAGCTCATTATATATCTTCCTTCTGCATCAACTTCGCACTTAGAAACCAGCTATGTGCTTGATTTGCAGTTATGTTACAATCTTTATTTCTGTAGTATTTTTATTGACGATCGACCAGAATATGAGTCATCATAAACAAAGTAAAAACTTTTTCAGACGAAAGCGCGTCAACTGTCTAACATTTTATTTCTTGTTATACAATTAAATAGAACTAAGTTGAATTCAAGTATAATATATCGGATTATAAATTAGGATTCTTTTGTTTGCTTCATATGAAACCCTACTTGTGTAGAATCTTGCCTCATGGTTGTGCCAATAGTTGCGAGGCCGTGGAAATTGTGCTCCTAGCCTTAAAGTTGTCCAGATTTAGGCTATTGGCACCGCCACACTGGTTTAGCCAAAAAAAAAAAAAAAATCTATACTGTTTGTTTGATTTACGTTGGAGGTCCTATTATGAATTTCATTGTATCTCTTATATATTTATATACATAGGTCATTACTCTGTAAAGAACACTTTAAAAAACAAAAAGCATGTCCAGATTTAGGCTATTGGCACCGCAGCGCTGGTTTAGCCAAAAAAAAATCTATACTGCTTGCTTAATTTATATTAGAGGTCCTATTATGATTTGCATTGTATCTCTTATATATTTCTTTGTGTACATGCATACATAGGTCATTACTCTGTAAAGAACACTTATATATAAAAAAACAAAAAGCACACTGTAGAATCTAACATTAATTTTCAATAATGTCAATTTATATGTAAAAAGTGGTAGTTCAAGAACTGCTGGAATGGACTAAATACGATTTAGTATGGGTCAAGATAGAATTATGTAATTTTTGGACACCACCTCTGCACTCCTAGATTCTATAGATTATTAGAATAAAATTTTATAATTTATCTTTACAGAATCTAATTCAATAATATAACAGTTTATGAAGTTAATATGAATATATGCTAGATCAAATTTTAATGAACATGCAAAAGGCATATATATATATATATTTAATTATCGTATTTGTATTATTTTTTTATGGCTTTTGATTATTGCAGATTTATATTAATTTGAAAATATATTTATGTTTATATTAAAATAAATTGAGCAATCAATACTGTTTTTTAAAGGTAAAGGAATAAATGAAAATGAGGAAGCAAGAGAAGTAGTGGATATGTATTAAATATCTTATCTCAAAAATTGAAAGGAGAAAATTAGGTAACATAGTGAAAGATGGCGTCATTAATTCAAAAAGAAAAAAAATGGCCATGTAAGGTAAGATAGGATGATGTCAGTTGTACTTTGTTTGCAGCATGGCCCAATCACGAAGCTTTTGCTTTTGCGTGATATAGTTAATCACTTAATTCTATAATTCTATAATGAGAATGAAAAGAAGAACATTAACTCTGGCAGAGTGTCAATGTCTTATTAATTCATCTGAAACTTTGTGCAGGAAAAGCTTTGTAGCATGCTCAGAGATGTTCTGAAAAGCAAGCCTAATGTAGATGTTGTGAAGCTTCAAAAGTCAGGTGGTGTAGTATCTAGGAACGTGAAAGTGCGTCAGAGGGCTAGAGCGCACAGAATAAGGGTAAAGAATTTTTTTAGTTATGATATTCATTTAATCATTTATCTGTTTATATATTATGTTTGCTTAAACATTGATTTCAGGAATACTTTTATGGCCTTTCAAATGATCTGTCCCCGCACTCTAATGTTGCTAGTTTTAGTGATTTAACTGTCTACAAATTTGGTGGTGGGCCACAGGCCCCTCGTTCTGCTCTGCCAATTGGTGCAGAGCCTGCTGCAGATCCAATAAGATTAGTTCAAGTGAAAATTGACAGCAACTTTCTGCATTTAGTTCTTGCTGTTTCCTTCGCTAAAGAACCAAATGAAATAATTTCAAGGTATGGGAAATCTTTCTTTGTTGCTTCAGTTGGCATTTTTATTCTATGTGTGAACAGAGAAACTACCTGCATAAGGTCAAATTTAATATAATCAAGCGGAAAGAACCATGTACTATCCTACATTACATATGGCATATGGGAATAAGAACATGCTTACATATAGTAATAAGAACATGCATTTGCACAAGTATGTACATGACAGGTAAATTCCCTAGGTTGGTTTATGTCAAATGATGTGTGTAATTATATTATGTCCTGTGTTTTAGAAGAGAATAGTGTAATAAGATGCAACGACTTTCCTTTTGCAACATATGCATTCAGGTCAGGATTTTATATGGTAACAAGAGTAGCAGTTCTCTATAAAGGTTTTTACAATGTCAGCCTAAACTTTTTGATTGCTTGATAGAAGACAGATAAGATAATAAACAGAGTTATTGCCCTTTCACTTGTTTTCCATTGATCACGTAAAGAACACTTTACAGAAAAAATATTATAAAACTTAGAAATTACTGAACCTCAAGGGATGTTTGTTATATCAACTTGCACAAGCTTTCACAGGATTACATATGCATTTATGAAAACCATTACCTTCTGTGACAAGTGCGAATCTTCTATGATGCAGTAATGTTGCTGGGTACATCTATGTGACAGAAGTCGACACTCAGAGGTTGTAAACTTGACCACCTCCAACTTCTCATTTCTATCTAGATGACTTTAATATTTGTTTTTAATTGTCATTTCAGGAATAAAATCACGTACCTTGCACCGTCGGCTGGAGAACTTCCTAGTAGATTTCTGATTATGGGTTCCTTGACTTGGATCGAAAATTGAGTGTGGTTAGCAACATTATGTGTGATTCAGGTGTCTCATAGTTATCAAACTAATCCAGCTAGACATCGACGGCCATATTATTGATGAATGCAAAAGACTTGTCTTTAAACCATGTTATATCGACCTCACTGGAAGGGGGAAGTGGAAATAAATTTGCTGATTTCAGGACTATCCTATAACTGGTTGTGTAAATATTCAGTAATCCCTGTATCCTATAGAAATCTGAAGTTCAGCAAGGAGAAGTGTAGTGACTGACTTATTTGATTTATGGAAAGAGCTCATAAGGACATAGATTTTGGTTATATATTTTATTACTCTACAAAGCTCTTTATTGGAAATACAAAAAAGTATTCTGTTCAGACCCCATGTTATTTTGTTTCTTTTATTTTTTGAAAACAATTCATGTTATTTTATTGAACTTTTTATGTTGTTGGTTCCTTGGTGGTGTGTTACAATTTGAAATTGCTGTTATAGTCATTTTGCAATCCTGGGGCTTGAGTAAACTTAGTTCTGTACTTTGAACTTCGTTTCTTGTGTTAGTTGGAGACACAGACACCCTTGTGATTATTTTCGTTCTACTCGAGGAAGCTTATACTAGAAAGCCTATACGTGATCAATTAGTGACCTTTTCAAACTTTCAATGTCGAGTAGTAAAAGGATAATTCTAAAAATCAGTACATGCAATAGACATATCTAGACATAAGATTGGTTTAAAATTTTGTTTTTGTTTTTTTTTTTTAAATTTTAGTTCAGTTCACAATTTAGCAGAGACTCTTTAGCTTACTCTTCTTAAAGACCTCAGTTTTGACGGTGCACTAACACCAAAAAAACACATTCACGAGATCAACAATTAAAAGGCTAAACACATCTAATCATATTAGCTGAGCTAAAGAGCACATTGGCTGCACATGAATAAAGCTTACTCATATACTCATTACTGACATGGCAATAAAATAAACTAGGGAAGTAGTCGCAGGTAATCTACAGTTACAATAACAGTTCTAGGTCGGTGCGGCCTCTGGCGCAATGGGTGACAATGAGTCTACATCTTCTGAAGTACAGCCCTCCACTGGCAATGGCTGTAAAATAAACTAGGGAAAGAGTTGCTAGTAATCTACAATTATAATAACAGTATTCCAGTTCTAGGTCGGTGTGACCTCTGGGGGAATGGGTGACGATGAGCCTACTACATCTTATGAAGTACAACCCTCCACAATCGTTTCTCTCTTCTCACCTTCCTCTTGGAACCCTTGCTTCAATCTATGGTAATTTGTCATTTCACTTGCCTTGTAAGGTCGTTCTCCAAGAACGCGGAGCAAATCTTCTTGGTGAAGGACTTCTTTTTCAAGTAAGAGCTCTGCAATTTGAGCCACCTGCTCTTTGTGTTGCTCTATTAGAGTGACGGTCTTTTCATATGCCTTGGCTATCCATTCTCGCACTTCGGTGTCAATAATTGCCCCTGTCTTGTTACTATAGGGCTTCAAGAATTCATAGCCATCTTCCCTCTGCGGGAAAGATAGGAGTCCCACCTTTTCACTAAAGCCATAGATCGCTACTTGTGCATACGTCATTTTCGTCACCTTTTCCAAGTCATTCTGTGCTCCTGTTGATATTTTGCCTAATAAAACCTGAACGAAAAGAAAACCTCCATCACCAACCAATATTTAGAAATCTGTTAAATGATCTTCACTCTCACCCCCTTTTTCGTTTCAAAAAATTTGCTACTCTTGGCAGTAATCATCGACATCTTAATTATCATAATAATTCTGTAATCTTCTTGAAAATTCCATACTTGTAGGAAGTCTATGATAATGTTGAGCACACAAGAAATTTAGCATAGAGAAATGAATTTGCAGCAACTTTTCAAGCCTAGAAATAGAGTTGCAAATACTACGTGTTTCTGAAACATTTAAAGAAAAACTCTACTGCTCCAGTTACCTGTTTAGAAACCCGACCACCAAGGGTTGAAACTCAAATTTTCATGAAACATCTAAAGAAACTCCTACCACACAGGTAAAATACAGAACCTGTAAAAATACCTGTTCAGAAGCCCGGCCACCAAGGGTCATACATGTCATATCAAAGAGCTGTTCCTTGGTCATGAGAAGGTTCTCATTGGGCACATATTGTGCAAAACCGAGTGCAGCAGTACCACGGGGAACAATAGTCACTTTCAGCAATGGCTCTGTGTGTTCCAAAAGCCATCCTACTACGGCATGCCCCGATTCATGATACGCTACAGTTTGGCGTTCAAGTTTGCTTATTACCTGATTAGTCGACAAAAAAGAGATAAGTTAAGACAAAGAAAGAGTGTAGGATTTCAATATCTGCTGGAGTCCTAGACTCCTAGTTAACACACCCACTCCACTCCCAGTATGTCCAAACAACGAAATTTTATTAGTTCTTTGTAAACTAGTTGTATCAATATTAACATTTGTATATGTGTATGTTTAGTTTTAAATATCTTGCAATTAGAATCGCTAGAAAAAAAGTGTAGGATTAGATAGTTTCATTTTCAATTATTAAGTTTTTGAGTGTTAACAACTTAATTTTAGCATGTTTTCAGGGAAAAAAAAAACTTAATTTAGCATCATATACGACATCTTGACATACTTAAAAATCTGATCGCATGTTCACGAGTATGCAGAGATGGATTTACCTTGTTCTTCTTTTCCAGCCCACCAATGATCCTATCTATTGCTCCCTCAAAGTGCTCCAGTGTGACCATTGTTTCTTCGCTCCTTGCAGCAATTAAAGCAGCTTCATTAACAACATTTGCAATATCTGCTCCAGCGAACCCCGGAGTAAGGGCAGCAAGTCTTTGAGAGTAATATGAAGGCTCGTGATCAAGTTTTAATTTTTTCAGATAAATCTGGAATATCTGGTCCCGGCCTTTAATATCAGGTTTATCAAGAGAAATTTGTCTATCAAACCTACCAGGCCTTAACAAAGCTTTGTCTAAAATATCAGGCCTGTTAGTGCCAGCAAGAACCACCACCCCAGAAGTGGTGCTGAATCCATCCATTTCAACAAGCAACTGATTAAGAGTGCTTTCACGCTCCTCATTGGAACCTGCAAAGCCTCCACGACCCCTTGCTCGACCAATTGCATCAATTTCATCAATAAATATTATACTAGGAGCACATTTTCTTGCCTCTTGAAACAAGTTTCTCACTCTAGATGCCCCAACCCCAACAAACATCTCCATAAAGTCCGAGCCAGATATAGATAGAAAAGGCACATCAGACTCTCCAGCAGTGGCTTTTGCTAAAAGAGTTTTGCCTGTTCCTGGAGGGCCAACTAGTAGAGCACCTTTAGGGATTTTTGCTCCCAGCTCCGCATACTTCTTTGGATTCTTCAGAAAATGCACAAATTCCATGATTTCTTGTTTTGCTTCATCACAACCAGCAACATCTTTGAAATATACCTACAGAAAAAAGTTTAAAGGAAGAAATAGTAGAGAGAAAATGACATTTCTTTAAGGTTTGTCCACCAATATACATTGCAAACCAAAAAAATGTGCACCAAACAAACTAGGGGATACTTCAATGATTCTATTTTCTTAATCTTTACTTATTTGGCATGGGGTGGGGGTAGACTAACCTTGTTCTTCGCATTCTTGTCTGCCTTTATAATACGAGCCTTCTTCATACTAAATAATCCACGAACATCCTTTCCACCAACACTAAGTTTTGAGATTTTTCGCATTAAGTACATAGTCCCAAGAATCAAGAGTGCTACTGTTGTTGCAAGTAATGTCAAAACCAAACCAAGTTCGGATCTGTATATAACTGGAACATGATCATGAGGGTCTATCCCTAAATATTCTTGGGCTTCCTGTAACTTCTCCTCAAATGATTCAACGCTACCAATAATGAAATAGTACTTGTATTGGCTTGGGTTGGCTCCACTACCATGTCCTTGCATTGCCTGATCAAGTGGATTGTTTCTGACATACACTTTAGCAACCAACTTATTAGCAACAACTATATGGTCCACTAAACCTGGTACCAGAAGGTTGTTTCTGAACTCTTGGAAACTAATCTGTAAAGGGCCATAGTCCATTAAAAAACGCGAATAGTCAACAACTTAAGAAAGAATCATAGAACAAAATTTGATACAATGTCATTCATAGAGATATGAACTACCTGCAGTCCTACATTATCTACAACAGCTATCTGGATACTGAAAGTACAAGGCAAATATTACCCGTGGTTGTCATTGCTGAGGAAAAGGCCAGGTTGAATATATTCACTAGCCTACTAGGTATGTTAATACGGAGTAAATATAAATTATCATTGATGGTTAAAGATTTTTTCTTTTACAAAAAGGTGACAAAGGAAGAAGATAAATACCTACAACATTTTGACTCCAAATTAAAATAAAATTTCAGAATATCATATCATCAATCAACTAAGTTCTGAGCGGAAATCAATCACAGAATTACCTCTTTCTCGCCGCCAGAACCAAATGCATATAGAAAGAACAATCCAAGCGCGAACAAGAAAATAATTATCTTCTCTGTAGGAATCACTATGGTGGTACTGGTAATAGTGGTTTTGTCATAATCTGCATCTGAATCCTCTGTAGATAAGAAAAATAATTCATGAAAAAACTGTTGAAGGTGTAAATCACCAAAAAAAGAAAGAAGAGATATCTAATGCAAGTATGTTGTGCACAATTCAAAGCACGCAATTGAAGTCTCATTCGCACAAGTAAACCATTGTAATCTTTTACAACTTGGAGACTCTAGTCAGGATACATACCAGTGCAACCTCATTACAGTTATTAGATAGACCCAAGAACCAAATATGTGTATAATAGAGCTAAATTTTAATTATTTTCCGCTGTTAGACATCTTTCTTTTACTCCTTAAAAAGCCATCCCATCTTTCCCTTCTGTACATGAAACGAAGAATCCAATATACTCGCTTTTAGAACTTCATCTTGTCTTACAAATTTTCAAGGTACCTAAACACACAGAAAACAATATCTTTTTCCCTGTATGCCTGCACTGTTCTATATTTTTATTGCCTAATTCCAATAATAATTACTATTCATCATATGGAAAAAGGGCATAAACGTAACTAACCTGCTGATTTTGATTTTTGATCGTCCCTTTTTGGAATCGGCTTTTTATCTTTAGGGTAATAGTTCTCATAGTCTACAGAAAGTAGATAAAAACAATTCAGTCATAAATAAAACATTACAAAATGGATTACATTTACAAACTAATGTAGAGATCTCACTCTTCTTTGGAGTTTGATCACTCGAAAAAAATCTTCGCAGTCCAAGGTTAGCATGAACAAAATCAATGTCCAACAAATGAACCTTAGAAGCATAAATTTGATTAGCCTGACTAGCAACAGCAGCTAAATAATTCCGGGAGAACCCTACATTCCCATCCAATCGACTGACTGGAGCTTGCGGAAACGATTCCCCAAAAAAAGACCTTCCATAAACCAACACATTTTTCTACAAAATAAAAACAAACAACTCAGTAGCTCATAGTTAATCAGCATTTGACACAAACATTTCTATGGTCTCTACATATGTAATTATAACAGTGGCAAAACCAAGAAGTCTTAAAATTTTAGTAAAAGAATTTTAACCTCATTTAATCTCGGTAAATAAGTGAAATTTTTATGGTTAAATATTTCAGCTCTAGGTCTTTCCGTGTTCACAGATGAAGTAAGTAACTACATCAATAGTCAAATACTTAGATCCACGACACACGTATGTTGCATTACGAGCAAGAACACTAAAACCCTAATTCTAAGTGCAGAAAAGGATAATTGGCACCTTTAATTACATAAAAATACATTAAAAAAAAAAACAAACGTTATATTTTACGGTCCTTCGTAAATCAGGAAAGTATGGTGCAACATACGTTTGTCGTGACCCTGAACAAGACATTTTAATATAAAAGCAGGGAAGAAGGGGGAAATAACCGTGGGACGTGATGATCGCTGCAATGAACGGACAAAAAGGGAAAACATCATAACATTGATGAGGAGCAGATTGGGGTTAAAAGCATACACCAAATGTTTTTAGAGGTACAAGAAATAGGGCTTAAAAAAAAAAATTAAATGTACACATAAATATTGTGTTGTACCCTAAAGTTGAGTGAAGAGTGTAAAAGATGTGGGAGAGAATACGACAGGACAGGACTTGCTGAGGTTTCAAATAAGGGTGTCATAGTCGCTTCTTTTAATATTCTCTCCACTTCAATAATATTCCATCTCTTTTTTTGCACATGCTATATGAAAGCAAAAAAAAAAAAAAAAAAGTTGAATATTGATATCCTAGTTCTATTTTATATTAATTATTTATCTACTTAACTTGCTCTACCGTATCTTTTGTTTCATTTCTTCTGGATTCAAGAAAAGTAAATTTTGATTAGTGAACAAGAAAAACACGATATAGATTCTTTGACCGTAAATAAAATAATAAGCCTCTGTTTTTCTTTTCCATTAATCAAATTCACTTTTTACTCAATCAAGTTAAGCAAATTAATAATTATCATAAAATAAAACTATAATAGCAATAATATATAATGTTTGATTTTTTTTTGTCAGAAATATATTTGACATAATTTACGTATCTTACATATCATGATTTATCAATCAAATTTATTAGAAAATGTATTATAGAATACATAATTTTATTTTTTAAATAATATCCCGGAATTTTTTTTCACTAAAATCGTTCGAGAACGGGGATCAATGAGCAAAATAATCATCACTTATGTATCGAGACAGATTCCAAAATTGATATTAGCGAGTTGGAGGATCAGATATGAATATAGCATTTCCCAGCCACAAACTAACTCGATGCCCATCCCTACCCCCTACCCTAGGGATGAGCGTGGTGCGGTTTGGTGCGGTTTTAACCGAAAACCAAACCGTAACCATAATTTTGCGGTTTCTAAAATCAAAAACCAAAACCGAACCAAACACCGTCGGTGCGGTTTCGG
>PHNY01171236.1:955-26357 GCA_003724115.2 Anethum foeniculum | reverse complement strand
ATATTCAGAGGTATCTATTTGATATTTATATGACTTTAGTGATCAAAATGATACCCCATTAAGATCAGTGAAAGAAGTGATATATGACCTTCACTTCAGTGACCAGTTTGATATTTAACCCTTTCTAGTTATTATAAATGCCTAACTTGATGAAAATATATATATATCTATATGTAATTGGTTGAATATTACAATAAAAATTATACTTTTTTGAAGAATAAAATAAAAATTATTAAAAACAACATATGTTATAAACTATTATTAAAGAAAGAATTCATAATATTGTATAGTGTTCTAGAAGACTGTAATTAGACTTAGCCAATAAAGACACTTTGTAATGATTAATATTAAGTAAAAATGCCTTAAATACCCAAATTTGAGATTACATGATCTTTCATATCTCTTTTCAAATTTGTGGTCCTATTTGCCACTAATTACGTTAAACCGAGCTCCGTACCATAGATTTAGACAAACAAGGATACATACATGATACACACAACTGATAAACACCCACTTTGATGGATGTAGATCATGCATCACAATAAATCAATGCAACTGGAGTAATCTATGCTTCATACTTTTATACTCATTTTTACATCAAACATTCACTGATTTACTGATCTTTTTTCACTGCGTTGACCTGCAATCATTATTTGACCACAACAATCTGCCATATCACGTTAATACGATTCATCCTCTTCCGTATCATCGTTTGTAAATTATCTTTCCAGAAGATTTCCGTAACGTATTCGGTAAATGCGGTTGATAGTGTAATATAACAGTATAAGGCGATAAATGAAATAACAGGATAAGCTAATACGGCTGGCGTGTTGGAATACATACAGGCGGGAGAGCTGAGCTAACTTCACTGCCAGCTAGGATTAGTTAGTTACAAGTTTGTTACAGATTACTAGTGGATATAAACCCTAGTGATAGAAGTGTGTGGTTGTTAATTAGAGTTGTACAAAAACATTCACTCTACTTCTCTATTCAACGTAGTAATGTAAATAATACACATTCATCTTCTACTTTAATGTTGTGATTCTCCATTGATACTCTGTGATTTTAAGCTTCATTTACCTGAACTTCAACATGGTATCAGAGCGAGTCGATCTCTCTGCGTAACTTCTACGAAGATTACCGTCTTCATTGCCTTCGGTTTACAAGTGCTATCATTACCTTTTACATATTGCACACCAAAAGTGAAGATTTACACAAGATTTGTCATTTTGATAAACTGGGATTACGATCTTTACAAAATCCAAGACACTTTGGAATGCTGTTATAGATGCTACTCCGCTGCCTACATGTACTTGTCACAAGTGCACCTGTGGTTTGGAGCAGAAAATTCATCAAATGCAGGAAAATCAAAGGATGATTCAGTTTATGATAAAACTAAACGATGATTTTTCTGCAATCAGAGGCAATATTTTGATGTGGAATCCTATGCCAAGCATTACAAATGCTTACAGACTCTTTGCTCAAGAAGAGAGACACAAAGAGATTTCTCACTTAACTTCACAAACTGAATCTCTGGCATTTTATTCAGATATGAAGCGATATCCTGACTCCAAACAGTCTTTCTATTTCAAGCCTGCAAACAGTGCTTCTAAATCTCAATTTTCTCCTGTTATTGCTGTTAACAATTCCAATTCTAAATCTATTGCAAATTGGACTAAGAAACCTAGTGCACAATATTTTTATACATATTGTAAAATTGCAGGACATAGTTATGAAAGGTACTTTAAAGTTCATGGCTATCCACCAAATTTCAAGTTCAAGGACAAGAAGTTAGCTGCTGTTGTTTCATAATATGAGGATACTACTATTTCACTCACACAGTACAATCAATTAATGGAGTTACTTCAGAAACAGCAGGGTACAAATGGGGCAATAGGTGCTTCTAATTCTGAGAATGTTCATGCTTTACTTGCTTGTAAGTTTTGTATGTCTTCTAGCTTACCTATAAATTGTATTTTAGACAGCGGGGCTACTGATCATATTTGTTCAAGTCTAGAATTGTTTACCAGTGTTCATAAGTGTGAAGATTTGAACAAATTTATTACGGTACCAGATGGTAGAAAAGTTAAAATATGTCATATTGGTGACCTAGTTCTTAATCAATACATTATTCTGCATAATGTACTACATGTGCCTGACTTGAAGTTCAACCTTATATTAGTCCAGACTTTGTGTAAGGATTTACAATGTAGTTTGATATTTGATCATGACACCTGCTTCTTTCAGGACCGTTTGAAGAAGCAACCTCTGAGGCTTCTTGGTAAACAGCATGGTGGATTGTGTAGCATTGATGCTCAAGTGATTCAAGACTTTACAACTTGTTGTTCAGCAATTGAAGATGCTAAACTATGGCATTTGCGTTTAGGCCATTTGCCTTTCTCTCAGATTAAGCTTTTACAGCCTAGTTGTGACGTTAGAGATTGTGTTAAAGAAACTATTTGTCAAATTTGTCCTACATCAAAACAGGCTGGTTTGTCTTTTAATTCCAATAGTATTAAGTCTGTAAATTGTTTCAATTTGTTGCATTTGGATGTATGGGGGCCATACCTAACTAAAACTCCATCTGGTTGTAGTTTTTTTTTTTTTTTTTTTACAATTGTAGTCGATTTTAACAGATTTACCTAGGTTCATTTGCTAAAGAAAAAATTAGATATTGGGAATGTTCTCCGTAGTTCTGTTGCTTTTATTTACACTCAATTTCAGTATAAAATAAAAGTTATTCCTACTGATAATGCAAAAGAATTTTGTCAAGGAGATTTACAGAAATTTTGCACCGAGCAAGGCATTTTGCAGCTAGAAAAGTTGCACTAATACACCCCAGCAGAATGGGGTGGTAGAACGAAAGCATCTTCACTTATTGGAAACTACACGTGCACTCGCTTTTCAATCCAGGCTTCCATTACAGTATTAGGGTGAATCCGTCTTTTCTGCAACATACTTGATTAATCGAATACCTCTCAAGAGCATTGATAATCTTATTCCATATTCCAAGCTGTACAAACAGAATCTAGACCTTGGTAACCTCAGAACTTTTGGATGCTTGTGTTACGTTTTCACTCCTAAAGTTCGTCGAACTAAGTTTGATTCCCGAGCAAATCCTGGTGTTTTATTCGATATCCTATCAATACCAAAGGCTATAAGGTACTTGATCTCTATACACATCAAATTGTTGTTTCTCGAGATGTTTTGTTTTATGAAACTCACTTTCCATTTATATTTCAATCTAATTCTACTCCAAACACTTTTCCATCTTACATATATTTACCACTAGTTACATCTAAGTCATCTATATCTAGTGATGATTTTACTGTATTTGATCATCAGTATGATCAAGTTAATAGTCTGGATTGAACAGTTGATTTTTCAACAGTGGTGAATTCTGATATATCTGATTTTGTATTATCACCTTTCTCTTCTGAAACTAGTGATACTTCACATTCACATTCTATTTCTCCTGACATTCAGTCAAATCCTACTCCAATTCTAAGACATTCCACTTGTGTTTCTAATGCCTTTACATATCTTAAAGACTTTGTGTGTAACACAGCAACCAGTACACCACATTGGTGTACTTGGTTCAATTTTCATCACTGCTAGATACAAGCAAATGCTTTATATCAAATGTTTGTAACATTCATGAACCATCTAGTTATCTTGACGCTTCTACTGATCCGTTATGGGTTGATGCCATGACCAAAGAGATTGATGCTCTCAATTCAAATAATACTTGGGAGTTGGTGGATTTGCCACCTAGTAAGAAAGCCATAGGCTCCAAGTGGATTTTCAAAGTTAAATTGAAGTCTGATGGTTCACTAGAACATTGTAAGGCCATTTTAGTGGCTAAAGCTTTCAATAAATGTTTTGGAATTAATTATCAAGAGACCTTTTCACCTGTAGTAAAGATTACTACAATACGTTGTCTTTTAGCCTTGGCTGCCAGTAAGAAATGGGTTTTACACCAGCTGGATATAGACAACGTGTTTCTCCACGGTGATTTAACTAAAGAAGTATACATGCGTGTTCCAGATGAGATTCCAAATCCATTTAATAAAGTTTGCAGGCGTCTCGAGAATCTATCTACGGCCTCAAGCAGGCGTCTCAAGAATGGTTTGCAAAACTATTGTTTACTCTAAAGAATCAAGGTTACACTCAGCCTAAGAATGATTATAGTTTGTTTATAAAGAGGACTGGTGACCTGGTTTGTATGGCTGCGGTATATGTTGATGACATAATTCTCACGGGTACAGACACACAGGCTATTCTTGATCTTAAAACACATCTGCACTATGAGTTTGGGATCAAAGACTTAGGAATTTTAAAATATTTTCTTGGGTTTGAAGTATCTTACTTGGACTCTGGTATATTTCTTAGTCAAAAGAAATTTACACATGAACTATTGGATTCTTGTGCCTTCGATTTATCTAGAAAAGCTTTCACTCCATTGCCATTAAACATTAAACTTACAGGTTCAGAAGGTGATCTTCTCGATAATCCTGAACTATATCGTTCCCTTGTTGAAAAGCTTAATTTTCTTACTAATACATGTCCTGATTTGGCATATGTTGTTCAGTTCCTTAGTCAGTTTATGCAACAACCTCGTTCTTATCATTTTTCAGCTGTATTACATGCACTACGTTATGTTAATCATTCTATTAGTCAAGGAATTTTGCTGCGAGCAGACACTACCATAAAACTTCAAGCTTTCAGTGATTCTGACTAGGCTGCTTGTACTGATTCCAGAAAATCCATTACTGGTTATGTTTTACTCTTAGGTTCTTACCCTATTAATTGGAAGTCAAAGAAGCAAAGAGCTATTTCTCGTTCTTCATCTGAAGCAGAATACCTTGACATGGCTTCTACAGCAGCTGAAATCACTTGGATGGTTCGTTTACTAGCAGACCTAGGAGTTCATGATCTTCAACCCATCACTCTTCACTGTGATAGTCAATCTGCAATTTATATTGCTAAGAATCCAGTGTTCCACGAACGCGCTAAGCATATTGAAATCGATTGTCATTTCACTAGAGATAAAGTACTTGAAGGACTTATCCAACTTACTTGCCAACAAAGTCTCAGCTTGTAGATTTATTTACAAAAAGCTTATTTCCTGCTCAATATACTCATCTTTTATCCAAGTTAGGCTTCCAGGCTCTTGCAATTTCTGGAAATCCTAACTTGAGGGGGGATGTTGGAGTACATACAGGCGGGAGAGCTGAGCTGACATCACTGCCAGCTAGAATTAATTAGTTACAAGTTTGTTACAGATTACTAGTGGATATAAGCTCTAGTGATAGAAGTGTGTGGTTGTTAATTAGAGTTGTACAAAAACATTCACTGCTTCTCTATTCAGTGTAGTAATGTAGATAATACACATTCATCTTCTTCTTCAATGTTATGATTCTCCATTGATACTCTGTGATTTTAAGCTTCATTTACCTAAACTTCAACAAAGTTCCGTAGCATACAGGCATTTAGAGATGAGGCATTTTGGACTTCTTCCTTTTAATTTTGATTAAATAGGGCCATCACCCTGATATTAATCTGAATGATTAATCGGGATACTTATTAAATATATTTTAAAAATATAATATTATTATTTTTTAAAATTAATATATTAGTTTAAGAAAAATACATCGAATTCTAAAAATTGAATCAGATTAATTTATGCGATTAATATGGTAAACTCAGTATTTTTAGAAGGGTTTTGTTCTCTGACACCTGCATGTCAGGGAAGACTTATTTAACATTATTCCAGAATCATTAGATTTTATTTTAAAGGCCTAGATCAAAACATTTGCGGAAAGAAAAATTTTGATCTACAAAATATTATAATAGACGATAAAAAAATAATAATTTACTCCCTCCGTCCCTCTCATTTCTTTACATTTCAGAGAGAGAGTGTCCGCACGTACTTTAAAGTACATGTATAATATAGTTTCGTAACTTTTTATTACGATTTTATATTTTTGAATAAAAATTGAATGTTTAAAGTTTTATTCAGAAAGAAAAATTTTAAAAATAAGTTATGGTACTATACTTTATATGCACTATAAAATGCGTGCAGCACACTCTCTCTGAAATGTAAAGAAATGATAGAGACGCAGGGAGTACAATCTAAGAGCAGTGCCTTAGATAGACGTTCGTGACTAGAGCCGTCAATTTAGTACACGATAGGAAAATACGATATGAAAATGACACAAAAATTATAGGTTTGGGTTGACCTTTTCAGTACACGAACACGAAATTACACGGATCGATTTTGGGTTTTGCCGTTAGGTACACGACACGAAACGAAAGTACACTAAATAAATAAATATTTAAATAAATTTATTAAAATTATATGAATATATACTTTAAATGATATTATATATAAATTTTAGAAAAGATAAATACACAATTAGTTTCAAATTTAAATTTTACAAAACTTGACCACACTTGATTCTTTATAATTAATACTTTTAGTGAAAACTCAATATTTAAATATTTTATTTATTTATTTTTATTTTTATTTTTAATTTAAAATTACATGAAACATAACACGAAATGTACACAAAATGAAGATACACGAAACCAAACGAAATGAAACAAATCGTTACCGATCGAGTTCGGATTTGACATTCACGACCCGATACCCGAAACACGAAAATGCAGGCCACAAAATTATACTCCCTCTGTCCTATTGAATTCTCTACGTTACTTTTTGGCACGCTTTTTAAGGCTCATTTAAAGTATAGTTCCATAATTTTTTTTAAAAATTTTTCTTTTCTGAATAAAAATTTAATGTTTACACTTTTACTCAGAAAAAAAAATTTAAATTTTTTTTATAAAACTACACTTTATAGGAGCCTCAAAATGCGTGCAAACAGTTCAAGTACACTATTGAATGTAGGGGTGTACACGGGATGGCCAAACCGACCAATCTGATCCGAACCGACCCTATTTCGGCCGATCCAAACCGATTTTTTTCAACCCAAAATATATTTGGGTTGAAAAAACGCCAACCCGAATTAAATGGGTTAGACATGGGTTTCGATTTTTTTAAAACCAATCCAATCCAACCCGATCCGATTAAAAATAAGGGAATTCAATAATTAATAAATACGCTTACGCTACTATTACATATATTATGTGCCATTAGTCAAATACATGAGCCCATTAATATTAGTCTATTAATACGTATTGCATAATTTATTTGAAGGCGCTGCTCTCTCTGAAACAAAAAAAAAACCTAGATTCTCTTACTCATTGGCCTAATATCATTGAAGTTTGATGAATTATTCATTTGTGTTATGATTTAGTTCGAATTCAAGGAATGTGTTTATTGTTTAATCATGCTTCTTTCAATGTATTAAAATTTAGATATTTAAGACTTATCTGTGATGATGAATGATTGTCATATTTTGTTGGATTATCTTTAATTTGTTTTGAGCTTTCATTTTTATTTCTTATTATTTTTGATAAAAAAATTTATTCTATATATTTATTAACCCGACCAATCCGATCCAAACCGAAATGCATTAAATGGATTGGGTTACGAAATAATTTTTTATGGGTTGGGTTGAAAATTTACAAACCCGATTTAATTGGTTTGGGTTAATTAAATCTCTCAACCCGCCCAACCCGATCCGTGTACACCCCTAATTGAATGTGACGGAGGGAGTACATCGACAGGCGTGACTAGCCACTGTCACGAGACCCTTTTTACAACAGAGGTATTAGGAAATAATAGACAATCGGCCGGTATGATACCAACTTTATAGCCCTAAGTCCGAAGATTTTCCGACTCACGGACGCCCGGTAATTCACGGATCCCGATGCTAGTGGATCGCACATGCTTATCTTATACTCCTGTAAGTATTACTAGAACTCATAATACTTATACTCTTGTATGGCTTGTTGAAATTATTCCATTTTCGGAGCTAAAAGTTAGGGTTTTTTGTTTGAATTTAATTAGTATTTGTAGTGAACTTAATTGTAGTAGATATGCAACTTCAATTGGAGCCTAGCTACTGATATTTGTGTGTGTGTGTGTGTGTGTGAGAGAGAGAGAGAGAGAGAGAGAGAGAGAGAGAGAGAGAGAGAGAGAGAGAGAGAGACCAGGTGATTTGCAGCATAGTTATGATGACTAATAGCTTGTGTGTGTTTATATGTATTTGTTGTTGTTTTAATTCAACCAATTGCTTGTCCTTTATTAATAGGTTTGGCTGTAATTTTGAGTGTATAGTGCACGTCTTGATATCAAAGTCTAATACACATCAGTACATCACTACGCAATACGAGAGTTTATGCGAGGTTTGGGGTCTTGATTATCTTTTATAAACAAATGTTTTGACTCTAGAAGGTTAATTTCTCTGTTTTTGGGTATTAAAAGCGCGTATATGATCACTACACAATATGGGAGTTGTAAAATTTGATTAATACTACTAATACTTGGACTTCACTAAAATTTGAATTTGTAAGTGAGGAAGTCAACTAAATTGACATTTGAATCTAGATGATGACAATATGTTTTCTATTAAGGTTGTTCCTGTCCGTTAGGTAAATGAGCTTGATGTGTATTATGCTACTTATGCCTTTGTTTTCGCAGGCAAAATTTAAAGATGCAAAGACCGGTAATACTTGTTTTTCTACTGATTGTACTCGTAATTACATCTCAATTTGAATGGAGGCAGCAACTCGTGAGTGATGTGGATACACATCCAGCAATATCGCAAAAGCAGCAACAAATTTCAAGGAGGGAGGAAGCTGTAAAAGAAAAGGTAATTTTGCAGCGAAGTCTTTTGTGCTAATTTAATGAGTTGTCATCTTGAATTTTCTTTTTTATGTGCAATTCTAGTTAATCCTTCTCCTAACATCTAAAGCTTCTCTTTGTGAGGTAACACTATGTCACGTGATAGTCTAATTTTTGTATGGTATTAGGATCAAGATTTTGTTAGAAATGTGTGGGCAGTGGGATTGACCTCTCAACAAACAATACAATCTCTCCATGAGCTGCAAGATCCCGTTAAATAGGTGGAACTTGGCCCTTAAGAACCACTATTTCCTTGTTGATTTTCTGAGATAATCTGATTATGAATGGAATAGCACTATTAGGGAGTCCTGTGATCGTGGATCACTACTTAACAGTCCAAATTGATAGCTAGATTTTAGAGCTTCCTGGTAACTGCAAACCAAACACTGTTCCCGAGAGAGATAATAGTTAAAGACTTTAGCAAAGTCGATATGTTTCAAGTCAGATCCCAGCTCGGTCAAGATGAAATATTTTAGATGAGATAGACTCTCTTCCAGCTAACAAAAATGAAAATTCAGAAGCCAATTGTACAGTTTTATTTTAACATTTTTATAGTCTAAATATCATCTGACCTAATGAAGACTAATCTGCCATTAAATATAAAGAAACAACTGTCGTAAGAAAGCACTGATGCCGTTCCTAATTCTAATGCACAAACATAAATCTTAACTTCCGTGACAACCTCTGGTCTTGTGATTGATTAGGATTTAGGGTTAACATTTATAATTGCTAATCCTAAACAATTGATTTTGCAAACATAGATGTTAAGTCTTTGACTTGTGGACGACTAGTCAGCAAGTCGGAAAAATTTGAGTGACTCAATCACACAACTTTGGGTTCAATAAAATTCTGGTCAATTGGACTTGGGAGTCGTTGATGAGTCGACTGAGAGACTTTTTCTGTGGCAGCAGCAGAAGCAGGTCGCAAATGGGTCAAATCTGACCCGAGTTAAATTAGGTAAGATACAGAATTAAATGGCTGTATTGTGGCTTGTATCAATTGAATTCACCTATATATGGTAGATCTGAGAGAGGGAAAAATTAAAGGGAGGAAAATTACCTATCTTGGATTAACCCATCTACGCCCGTGCAGGATGTGTATGCGGTAGTTTCCGAGTCACCTTCTTCTTCCTTATATGTATAACCATTCATGCCTCCTAGAGTATTCACTATGAATGGTTATACACATAAACGAGTGTTGGCCTTTTTGGCACAACTTGAAGTTAGCATGCCTAAAATACCAGTTCTTCCTAAAATAGCATTTGCATCACGCATGTGAGGCATGCATCACACAGTGTTTTTGAAACACATAAAAATTGTGCCATTGTTCGAAACACATTTTAAAATTCTTGATAGAAAGAATCACATTTTCACTTTATTATTTTTACATTATTTATATAATCAACACAAGGCACATGTAAATTATACATAAGGGAATTTGAAAGAGCTTAAAGCGCTAAAATTGAGTAAAAGTATGGAGGGGACTGCAAAAGGGAATTGATTTTACTTTCATATGACATTTGATATATACATATATATATTATACACACACATATACACACATATATATGTATGTATATACGTTTTTTGTAAATCTAGCTTTGGGTTGGTTAATTTTTCTCCTTTAGAAAATCTTAGAACTCTGAAGGTTTTTTTTTTTCAATCCTCCTTTTTCTAGAACTTCTCATCTAGATTCGCCCTGATAGCAGTAACACGTGTATATAAGTCTGGCAGGTTTAAAAACTGGACCGGTTTTATGATTTTGCCTAAGATGTGTGACATCTTAGTTTCTTAATATATATTCATTTATATGTTAATTTAAATCATAGTTATAGTTGTTGGAAGATGAGCTGGCCGATCTGATTCGATAGTGCAGCTCTTGTCGTTGCTATCTTTAGATTGTTATTATTAGGTTTCTATTTAGGCATCCATTTCCACTTAAATTAAGAAAAGAGAGTATGGAATGCAAGGAGACCTAACCACCCAGTTCGGAGGAAGGCTTGAAGTACGAGGCATATTAGCTTCCAGCCAATGTGCAAGAGCATCACAAGGTGTAGGAAAACTGAGGCGTGACTAAAGTATGGTGGTAAATAATCAAATGCCATTGATGGTAGCTGCAACATGCATGGAGATTGTTGTGTGCATTAATTAATATAATTGATATGTTCGAATTGGATTCAGTTTATGCAAAGCAAATTTAACATTCATATGCAAGCCGCAAGCTTTCCAAACAGCCAACACTTCAGTGGGTGGAGGCGATGCTGATGGGTTTACTATTTCCAGCAAATAAGTTTTTTAGACTATTCCTTGCTAAAAATCCGGATGCATTGCCATCTTTGCAACTCCTCTATAGTTACATTTCGCACTGTATGCAGGCGAGGGAGACCACTATGTGGAGCGACGGGAATGGAGATTGTGGTGTTTTAGGAGTAAGAAGTGATGAGAGTTCTCTATAAACGTTAGAGTTGGTCATGCACATGGGAAGAAACATTGTTTTATTTTTGGATATAAATGCATTGCTGAGATTTTCCTAATTAATAAAAGTAAAGGTTTCTAGAGAACCCATAGCTGCCTGTTTCAGAAATCAGAAGGTGCATGATCAATAAAAGATTGAATGATGGTCCGCACTGGGGTGGATTCAAATAAATCGGTTGGATGGCAAGTGGACAGCGAAATAGAACCAGCTTGGTCCAATGGCATCCGAAAAGCATAAATATTTTTGCTAATTATCCAAAAAACACGCGAGCAGTACGTTTAGCCACTTCATAACAAATCAAACAAAGCCATATTCCATTGATAATTAATAGTGAAGCCAGACACCAGGGAGTGATGAGTAAGGACCTCGCTTTTCACTAAATAGATCAGAAGAATTCAGTGTCCACTTTTTGCATCCATTTCCAACCTGCCACCTTAGGCCAGCCAAGAAATTTTCTCTGCCCTGGCAAAATAGAGTTGGAAAACCTAGACATTTTCAGACATCCGAGAGTTTTCAAGAAAAAACCATATGAGAATGTCTACCTCTAATGATATGAGCCCAAAAAGGAGTGCGAATTTTTTACCATCATCCAAATCCAACCTTGTTTGATCAAGAGAACTAGATTCATAGTGTGCAGACTATGAAGCTAAGACCACCGTTATTCTTTGGTTGTGAAATTATTCTCTACTCCATTTTCTTTCTTTTCTTTTCAGATTCATACACCAGTTTGTGTGTGTTACCAATTTTGCATTTTCCTGGGTTCTTCCACGCTGAATATCAAAAAGTTTGCTTTGGTTTGCTTTATAGCAGTTGGGAGGCCTTGATACAAAGAGAACTTTGTCATCTCTTGAAAAATTAGTTTAGAGATGATATTTTCTTAACCATGAGAGGTCTGTTGGGGAAGACTTTTATTGATGATTTGTCAAAGTTGAGGAACTGTCCTGATGTTGTACAAGAGGAGTTACAGATGTTCAAGATCCATCAGACAGTTGCTTCTCAGAAATTCGAAAAGCCATTGGCAAAGAGATTGTGAGACATCGCTGCGCAATGTTTCATGTTCAACTCAATAAGAGAGGAGATCAAGAGTCCTATAGAAAATATCTGCAACAAGAAGAAAAGAACATCCAATAATAAAAAAAACATCATATATCATATATCCCAGAGCGAAAGATGAAACTAAATTTTTTATCTGATAAGTCAAGATATCACAACTGCTTAAGCACATACAGAGAAAAAGTTCCTGCTCAACTTTGTTGAAAGTTTATATTATAATTTATCAGATAGTATTTTATATGCAAGTGCTATAGATTATTGAGATGGTAAGTGACTGGTGCCACCATGAGCCCAGCCCTCTTAAGAGACCAACAGGATGCACATACAAAAAGTGTTTTAGACCTGTTCTTTGTCCAGTAGCTTTCAGTTTCCTACTGATTTTCTTAGACTCAATCAGGAAAGCCACCAGCAGATCAACATTGATGAGTTCTTGAATATCCAAACTGTTTGGGTCATTCAACTTCCAGACCCTTCCACGAGATCGTCTAGGTGGACATTGTGGATATGTCGAAGTTAGGGTACATGATGGATATCAATATTACACTAAAGGATTATGTCTGGATTTTTTTTTCCTTTTATAGCTTTCGGGTTTGTTGTTGTTTCTCTGTTGATGATTTTAAAGAAAGGAGTAGCATCTGCCGAGTGTCCAACTTGCCACAATGCATTGCTATTGATTTATCCTGAGACCTGAATTGACCATTAAGCATGTTACCAAATCACCCTTTTACAAGTGAGCTTACGTATTACTTGCTAGTTGCCAATATGACGACGCATCTTTGAGACCAAAGTTTGACTTGATAAATTTACTGCACAAAATTAAAAGTAAATTCAGTTGTAATACTAAAATTCTCTCTATATATGTTTTGAGTAATTATGTCTTACCAAAAAATTGGTTATATAAAATATGCTTGTACAAACTTATAATTTTCAAAAGTTTAACTTGAGAAATTCTAATTTCAACTTTAAAGTTAATTATGTATTTCGGAAAAAGATTTCTAGTATATTTTATTTATGTATACCTCGTTACATGTTGCAGATTATATTATCACAAGAGAAGACCATTCAGAGGCTTAATGAAATTGTGAGGAGTCTGCGTAACCAATTACGGCACTGCAGAGATAGCAATGAAACAAGTAATGATCCGGCAAGCGCATTAACTGAAAATGTTATTGAGTTCGAGAATCAACAAGCCCTTGAGGACTAGATTCAAGCTTTAGGATACCTCGACTACTTGACAATCACCTCTTAATGTTGTATTATATTTGTTTCTTTGCTGAATATATGTATAAAGAAAAGTTTATGCCTGTATGTTTCATAGCGCTCCTGCTATTAGACTGCTCGTAAGGCAGATGCCTCAGAGATGATGCGAGACAAGATTACAAAAGTAAGAATTTACTTTCATCATAATAATGTTTCATTTGTTATGCTGGATTTCAGCTTGTAATCTACTTATTTGCGACCAAACTTTAAGATATCGTAGGTTTCAAATCATCGTATACCAGCTATGCGTCTTAACGTGAGTATTTGGTAATCAATATTCACATCTTGTAATGAACCCGTAGAGAATCTGTAGAGAAAAAAACAGTAGGATGGGTATCTGGTAATCAACATTACCTCTTGGAAAACTAAGAAGTTTTCAGAAATCCTAGAGATGTCAAGAAAAAACCATTAGGAGAATGTGTACCACTAATGATATGAGCCCTAAAAGGAATGCGGGTTTGTACCATAATCCAAACCCGACCTTGTTTGCTGAAGAGAAGTAGATCCAAAGCATGCAGACTATAAAGCTAAGACCACCGTTATTCTTTGGTTGTGAAATGATTCTCTACGTTTTTCTTTCTTTTCCTTTCAGATTCATTCACCAGTGTGTTTGTGTGTGTGTGTAATCAATCTTGCATTTTTCTGGGTTCTTTTACTATGGACATCGAAAAATTTGCTTTGTTTTGCCTTGCAGCAGTTGGGAGGCCTTGATATAAAAAGAAATTTGTCACATTTTTGAACGCCCAGCTTAGAGATGACATTTTCTTAACTACGGGGGTCTGTTGGGAGAGACTTTCATTGATGATTTGTTAAAGTTGAGGACCTGTCCTGATGTACAAGAGGAGTTACAGATGTTCATGATCCGTCATAGAGTTGCTTCTAGGAAATTAGAAAAACCATCAGCAAAGAAATTATGAGACATTGCTGGGCAATGTTTCATGTTCATATCAACAAAAGAGGTCATGAATCCTATAGAGAATATCTGCAACAAGAGAGAGAATATCTACAACAATAAAAAAAATCATTATGATATCAAGTATCACGACTGCTTAATCACTTGTACAGAAAAAGTTCCTGCTCAACTTTGTTGAAGGCTAATATTATAATTTATCAGATACTAGTTTATATGCATGTACTTTTGATTATTGAGATGGTAAGTGACTGGTGCACCGTTGAGGCCAGCCCTTCAACCTCCAGACCCTTCCACGAGATCGTCAAGATGGACATTGTGGATATGTCTGAGTTAGGGTACATGTTGGATATCAATATTACACTAAAGGATTGTGTCTGGATTATTATTATTTTTTCCCCTTTTATAGCGTTTGGGTTTATTGTTCTTTGTTGATGATTTTAAAGAAAACAGTAGCATCTGCGGAGTGTCCAACTTGCCTGATATTGAGGTCACAATACATTGCTATTGGTTCACTCTGAATGACCATTAAGTATGTTATAAGATCACCCCTTCTACAAGTGAGCTTACCTACGTATTATTTGCTAGTTGCTAATACACAAGGCATCTTTGAGAACAAATAATGACTTTAAAGTCTCTGTATATGTTTTGAGTGATTATGCCTTGCCAGAAAAATTGGTTAAATAAAATATGCTTATATAAACTTAAATATTTCAAAAGTTAAATTGAGAAATTCTAGTTTCAACTATAAAGTTAAATATGTGATAACTCCCAATCCCGATTCAATCCTTCTAACGCCGCTTGTGGTGTAGCTGCTGGTGGGTATCTGCAAAACAACATCAGACTAGCAGAGGGGGGGTTTGAGCCCGTGGCGCCTCCGGCGTGAGAATAAGAGATGACTTTTAGAAAGTAAAGACTAGAAATGAGAGAGATCTAAGTATGGAGGGTGAGTTTGTGTATCGTATAGTGATGAGTAGAGAGTGACCAAAAGGATTAGGGTTTGGGGGAGTGTACTTGTGATCCTGATCGTTCGTTACCAGGTGAGGAGGACGCCTGCCGCTCATGGATGCTTTACACGTGTCCAGGTAAAAATTGTGGGAGAGTGTGCCAGGAATATTCTGGCGTGTGCCTTGATTGTGTCCATCATTGACAATCATTAACTGTCACCATCACAAATGGTCCCTAGTCATGACTAGTGCTCCACATGGCCATGTGTATATCTGGTCATGACTGAAACGCGGCCTAAATGAGCCAGGACTAATATCAATTTTGGATTAGGCTTAATCATGGCTCAAAAGAGCTAGGATTATTTATATCCTATCATTTGCCCCCCTTCCCTATGCAGATTTTCTAGATGAGGGAGTTGAGATTAATGTAGATTTCCAAGATGCTGTTGCAAAAGATAGAATTTTTTTTGCCGGTTTTTGCCCCCCAGCCCGGGTTGGTTTTAAAATTCTAATCAGAACTGAAGGTAATAATGATAGGAAAATTTTTGCTGCTTTTACCCCCCAGCCCGGGTTGGTTTTAAAATTGCAATTAGGGCTGAAAGTGGTAAAGATATGAAAAGTTTTGCTGCTTTTTGCCCCCCCAGTCCGTGTTGGTTTTGAAATTTCAATCAGGGCTGAAAGTAGTAAAGATAGGAAAAATTTTGCCGTTTTTTGTCCTCCAGCCCGGGTTGATTTTAAAATTAAAATCAAGGCTGAAAGTAGTAAAGATTGGAAAAATTTTGCTGCTTTTTGCCCTCAGCTCGGGTTGGTTTTAAAATTCTAATCAGGGCTGAGAGTAGTAAAGATAGGAAAATTTAGCTGCTTTTTGCCCTCCAGCCCGGGTTGGTTTTAAAATTCTAATCAGGGCTGAAAGTAGTAAAGATAGAAAAATTTTGCCTCCTTTTGCCCCCAGCCCGGGTTGGTTTTAAAATTCCAATCAGGGCTGAAAGTAGTAAAGATAGGAAAAATTTTGTTGCTTTTTGCCCCCCAGCCCAGGTTGTTCCGGTGACAGGACTGGACTTCTTTGATCAGGACCTGCCGCTTTGGTAACTGGCCTGCGCTGCTTTAGGTCAGGACCAGACCTATCCCGAGAGCATTCAATGATATGGACTTCTTTTCTAGACCCTTTTTGATGGGCCCGGTGCTTCTTATTGCTTCGCTATTTTTGAAAAACTATGGCTTTCCTTTTGTTGTCTTGATGTGTTTCAGTCATGACCGATGCTTAGCTGTAGCACTTTCCTGCGGTCTCCAAATCTCCATTTATTTCACCTACCTCGGTTAAGGTTCGAAATTTGAACTTTAAATGTGTAATTGAAGTTATAGTTTGAATCTTGGTCAGGGTTGGACGACCAATAATCCCATTGTAGGAGGACAGAGTGTTAACCACATAAAACTTTATCATCTTAGTAACCTGGTTTGGGGATGTCCTGAACTGGACAGGAAGGTATAGGGTTCCTTGTATCGGGACGAAACTATTCCCGAACCCGTACAAAGGATCTTCTGTGCAATCATTAGTTCGTATGCTCCCGAGCTGCATCCGATCCACAATATGTTTGAACAAAATGTTTGTTGAAGAACCATTATCTTCCAGCATCCTTCAAACTTCGTTTTCAGAGATGTCGAGAGTTACAACCAGGGCCTTCTTGTGGTTCGGGTCTATCTCTTCAAAGTCTTCGCTACTGAAAGAGATAATCTGCTTGGGGAAGGACTGGATTGTCATTATCTCATTTCCTGAGTCTGGACTTGGTGGAGGTGAGGCTGATCCGCCCGGGACTACATTGACCACATTCTTATTCTTTTTGGATCCTTACCCTTTATCTGCTGCTCCTCGGGCCACGTATTGGCCCATCTTCCCTTTTGCAATTTGATCCTCGATGAAATATTTCAAAGATAGACAATTTTCAGTTTTGTGACCATGAGTCTCATGATAGTCACAGTGACGCTGGAGAGAACGGCTCTTACGAGGAGTCTGCATTGGCTTTGGTAGATAGTAGAAGGGCTTGTCCCGGACTTTTTTAAGTATTTCTAACCGGGACCTATTTAACTGGGTTCCTTCAAATTCCGGTCTGGGCTCTCTGGCAGGTCTGGTGGGGCTGGGGTTGCTTTCTGATTCGGACTGATGTGCTGGCTTCTGAGATCCAGGTGACTTCTGAATAAAGTTTGTTTGCTAGGCTTGTTTAACCTTTTTATCCTGATGGTAACCCCCTTTCGGTCGGTCATCAGGTCCCTTGCTGCACGAATTCTCTTGTTGGGTCATTCTCATAGCCTAGAGTACATCAGTCTCCTTCATGAACCTGGCAGCAATGGCATATGCGGCCGCCAAGCTTTGTGGTTCTTTGTTGATCAGCTCCACCACATATCTTTCATTATGTTCCGGATCCAAATTTCTTCGAAAAATGCTCAGGGTTTCTCTCTTATCAAGGTTTGAGATTTTATTAATTGCTTCCTAGAAGCACTTCATATGCTGAGAGTGCCTCATTATCATATTGTCGGATTGTTTCCAAGTGACACATGTGCAATTCATGAGTCTTATTGGCCCGGAACCTCCTTAGGAAGGATTCCCTGAATTCTTTCCAACTATGGATGCTTCGGGAGGGGATTCTGCCGAACCATCTCTGGCCCCCCCTAAGTGTGGATGCAAAGAATCGACACTTGGTCAGATCATTGTAGTAGTAGATCAGGACTATTTGTTCAAAATAGCTGAGATGCTCCTCCGGATCTCACATTCCACCGAAGGAGTCAAAGTTGTAGTGTTTCAGGTTCTTCTGTCGCGGGATTGCTTCAACTAAATAGCTGAAGGGGGTCAGGGTTCCTTCATTTTCTAGCCCAGACTCCCTTGCCACCTTCTTCTGGAGCTCATAGATCATGTCCCTGAGATTTGGTTGGTCATCATCATCAGAAATTAGCTCCGGAGTCATGTCCCTCCTGGTTCTCTTGGACTTGGATTTTCTCAGCAATCTTTCTTCTTCTAACTGCATTCTTTTCTGAATCTTGAGCTCCAACTTTTCTTCCTCTTCTTTCCCGATTTGCTCTCTTCGCTCCGCCAGCTCCCTTTGCTTTGAGGCTTCATTGTCCTTGTTCTTGCTTTGAGCTCTTTGAGAGGTTGTCTTCCTCTTTCTTTTGTCTCCAATCCTGTGAAAACCAGAGCGGCGGGACTTTCCAGAGTCTTCAGATTCCTCTCTCTGGTCTGCTTCTTCTTGAGCCTGGGCTTGGCGCTCCCAGTAAATTCTTATTGCCTCTGCCAACTTATTGCTGGTTAAGTTTGCCATATGCTCAGCAGTAATCGGGACATTGGCATACTTGTACTGGTTCATCTCAATTACGGTCCGAGCATCCTCTGGTGTGACAATCCTGTTCAGGACCGATTTTGCAGTAGGGGGTCCTGAACCGGTTCTGGATCAGGACTAGGATCCCGTCTCTGAGTGCTGGTAGAAGGTCTTTGGCTAGGAGTCTTACCACCTTTATCCATGGCTCCACAAACAATATAGCAAAATACATTTTTACAAATAAAAGATCACACAAGAAACAAGTTTTTCAACTAGATTTATGGTTGCTTTTGGAAGAAATAATGTTCGCATGCACGGGACTCAATTTCAAACAATATGTTGGCAAAGGAGGATTACAACAGCAAAATGAATAGCCATGACAACAGATCTAATCAACAATCATGTGTTCAGGCTATTAATCTTAGTTTTACCAAAGTAAGGGACAAATCTGGGATTTTTACAACAGGGTCTACATACCATGCATGCAAACAGGGCATAAAATGAGTAAAGATTGCATTTTTACTACATATCTGGATTGCTTTAGACCATACAGATGAGTATTAGGACTCTTTTAAAGAGCTTGTTAATGAAGATAATTCCAGTGGCACCGAGACCAATGGACGAAGGAAACCCCTCTTTCTAGCGCCAAATGATAACTCCCAATTCGATCTAGTTCTTCCAACGCTGCTTGTGGTGTAGCTGCTGGTGAGTGTCTGCAAAACAACACCGGGATGGGGGGTTTGAGCCCCGCGGCGCCTCCGGCGTGAGAATAAGAGATGGCTTTTGGAAGGTAAAGACTAGAAATGAGATAGATCTAAGTATGGAGGGTGAGTGTGTGTATAGTATAGTGATGAGCAGAGAGTGACCAACCCATAAACCCTTCATCCTAGGACTATTTATAGGCCAAGGATTAGGGTTTGGGGGAGTGTACTTGTGATCCTGATCGTTCGTTACCAGGTGAGGAGGACGCCTGGTGCTCATGGATGCTTTACACGTGTCCAGGTGAAAATTGTGGTAGAGTGTGCCAGGAATATTCTGGCGTGTGCCTTGATTCTTTCCATCATTTGCAATCATTAGTTGTCACCATCACAAGTGGTCCCTAGTCATGACTCGTGCTCCACATGTCACTTTGTCAATCTGGTCATGACTGCTTGACAGACCGTAGGTCTGAGACACTTTTGGACTGGGCCTAAATGAGCCGAAGCTAATATCAATTCTGGATTGGGCTTAATCATGGCCAAATAGAGCTAGAATTATTTATATCCTATCAATATGTATTTCAAGAAGATCATTCGGAGGGTTTGTGAAATTGTGAAGAGTCTACGTAACCAATTATAGCAATACAGAGATAGCAATGAAACAAGTAGATGAAGTAATGATCGCCAAGCTCATTTACTGAAAATATTTTCGAGTTTGAGAATCAACGATGTTGATTGTTTATGTAATGGAGAAATAAAGGAAAAGTATAGGAAAAGAAGACATGAGTAAGAAGATATATTTTATTGTTTAAGGATTAACTCGTATTAGCTTAAGATAAAAACTGAAATATAGAGTTAAATGACAATATGAATATCATAATATAATTAGCAAGAAATCAGTTTGCTGAAATTTATTCCTTAATTGATTGTTGCCACCAAATTCACCTTCAATAAACATATTGAAGCATAACTCCTCCTTACTTCGATAATTCTTTATTAATGTTCATAAAGTATCTTCTACGTGCTCAAATGTAGCAGTTTGTTTGCGTTCTTATAATGTTGGGCCTTGCAAACTCGTGCTATATGTCCAAGTGGTCCACATTTGTTACATTTGATAACATGTTTTCACCAACAATTAATCTGCTGATGATTGTTTGTTTCGCAATATGGACAAATCGGAAAGTTGTATTACATCCGCTTGAGCTTTCTACCTTGGTTTTGAGCGCACCTTCCTGTTGTTTCTTCATTCCTCATCCTCCTCCTTTTCTCGTGACGTTGTAGCGCTTAATCAATTCTACTAAAGATGTCAAACAATTTTTTAGTATTTTCCAAAGTAACAATAATCGCTTCATAACTTTCTGTTACGGTAAAAGAATTTTTTTTATAGAATCCTTGATTCTAAAAATTCAGATCCCAGAAGATGTATATTTTTGACAATAGCAACAAGCATATCAGAATATCTTTGATCATCTTGGAATCTTTCATTTTTAGAAGTTCAAATTCCCTAATCAAGTTAAGGACTTTGATTACATTGATTTTTTATTTCTAACTCGTAATCCTTTTTGAGATGTTCTCAAATCTTTTTTGCTGACTTTAGAAACATAATACTTGTGAAGATATTTGTTGAAACCACAAAAAATACACATGCTTTGCCTTTGATTTTTTTATCTTCTTTTCTTTATGTACTTTGATTTGTGCTATAAAAGGATTTTGTGGCAGCGAGAGTGTCAAAATTTTCTTTCATGAAACCCAAATATTTAAAGCTTCCATGCATACAGGTCTTTGATGATAGTTGTTTCCATAAAAAACGTATATATCTAATTTTGAAAAGTTGCCAGAATCAACTTCTATGACTTGGAATTAGGGGTGTAAAATGATCCGGGCTGAACTGAGTACCCCTTTGCTCATGTCTCGGATCATTTTATTTTTATATTTTCAAGATTTGGGTCCTGTATCGTTTTATTCAGATATGAGCCAGTCCCGTATTTTGAGCTTCGGATCCAAACCGGATATGATCCAATACCGTATTTTCATTTTGCTAACCGAGTAGTTTGTGATCCTTCGGATACGAGCCGACTATGATCCACTAACACCTAAAATATTTTTTATTTGAAATATATAGTCGATTTTTCTTTTAAAATAGATATAGTACTATAGAAATATAATAACCACAAGTCAAAAATATAAATATATAATGACATCTGTTCCATTTTAAGATTGGATAAATCATGTTATCTAAAATTACAAATGTATATAGAGTATGAAAAAAAATTATAAAATGGCTATTTACTTAGAAATGTAATGAATATAAAAATAATTCATATTTGGGTGTCAAACGAATCTGGACCATGAACTATATTCGGGTAGGATCATTTTATAAAAAATAATATGAGACCTAATCTGAGCGGGTATATTAATGCTCGTATCCGGGAACATATTTTATCCGGATTTAATTTTTCCGCCAGATTTGAATCATATATAAAACGGATATGAGACATGTATCGTATTTTTGAGCCGGATATAATCCGAGATACCAGATAGTTCGGATCAGTTTACAACCCTACTTGGAATGTAGACAAGGTTTAAGGCTATGGTTATTGTGATATCCCGTATTTTTAGAAATTATTTTTATTATATATTGAGTATTTTATGTAATTTTGCCAATATGGAAGAAATAAAATTATGGATATTTTATTATTGTGTAATGCATTCCAGTCTATGAACCAATAAGCTAATTGTTAGCTCTGTAACGACCCATGTCGATATTGTGAAAATATTAAATTACTTTTACTATTTTAAAATTTTTACTAAACTCTGATCGTTATCGATAAATTGTGTCTGTTTTAAAATTTTTAGGGATCTAGTAGACAGTTTATCTGCTTCAAAATTTTATTCGGTATTTCATCTGATTTCAAAAGCTTATTTTTTTAAATTATAAAAATATTTTAAAAGATGGAATTTTCCTATTATTGACAAATTTGAAAATTTTAGAATTTTGAACATATTTAAATATGTCCATTGAAAATAAATTTATGGTTTTGCCGGTATTCTAACCTACTCCACCCTGATAGCGAGTGAGTTATGAAAATATTCAAACTAGTATATTACGATTGTTTTATTATGTGTTAAATGAAATATTATATATTTTATTTCATTTCAAAATGTTTATGGCCATAAATGTTGCGTGATAGATGTTGTCTGTAATCCCGATGTTGCGTGATAGATGTTGTCTGTAATCCCGTAAGGATCAGAATATTTTTGAGTATTTTGTTAAGTGTTAAAATGAAATTATATAAAATTATATGTTACCATGAATCGTTTCTGATAGCGCATGCTATGTGTTACGTGTTTTGTCTCGTTTTACGTGAGCGCACATATTTTATAAGTGTTTTAGGATTTATTTAAAATTTAGAAAATGTTTCGGTTTATCAAAAGTTATCGGACCGGGTCCCTATCGGGATATCAAAGTTTACAAAATCGATGTTTTTATTTTATAAAATCAAGGGACTTTCAAATATTTTATATTTTCGTGTTTTAGAAATGTTCATAATTTTTGGGGAAGTGTGGCACAATTACTTTATATTTATTTGAAAATATTACTTTAAAAAGTTATTCCCCATTAATTATTAATTTTGGTCTAATTATTTCTATTAAATGATATAATTAGGCCCCAAATAATTTTAGGGGTATTTTATGAAATTATAAATAATTTTGATAATTAACGAAAATTAATATAAATCATAAAAATAGTAAAATTTCTGGTAAAATTCTCTGGAGTGTTCTTCAGATGTTCTTACTAATCAAATCCGTTTTGAGGCTGTTATTGATCTCCAAATTTCAAGTATGAGTAGTCAAATCTAAACTCGTTTCAATCCCTTCCTGATTCTATAATCAAAATCATCAAAGGGTAACGTTTCGATGATTTATTTTGTGCTTTTTTTCGAATTAGGGTTTCTAAAATCTATTGTTCTTCATGTGTTTGATGGTTACGAATGTGTAGATCGTGTATTTTGGAATCTATTTATTATTATTTGGCTAATGATGGGTTAGATTTTCGAGTTCACTAAAAGATACCACCGGCGTGGTGCTCTTGATTTTCTGGCGCGTTGTTTGTATTGGTTGTGTCATTTAACTCCGTTTACATGCTCCGTATAATGTTTATAATTAGTTTTTTTTCAGTTTTATGGAGTTTTGCTTGGTTTTAATGTTAGTCGAATCTTTGCCGTTGGTTTGGACTTAATTTTAGCCGGAGTAATTGATTGGTAGCTTGTTTGTAATGGTTATTGTTGATTATGAACTGTTGGGTGGATTCGGGGTGAAACCGAGCTGAAAACCAAAGAGAACGGACTAAAAATGGGCTGAAATGAAGTGATATGATCTTGGTTGGACGTGACCAAAGTTTCGCCGGCTGACGACTAGTTTCTGGAAATTTCAGAATCCGGAGGCCGTGTTCATGGCTCCTCCGGCCATGTTAATCCCCTATGGCCGCCCTTCAATCTGCAAAATCTTAATCTGTTTCCAAAAACTTGTTTCTGAAAAGTAATTATTGATAAAAAAAGTTTGAAATTCAATTTATTTTAATTAATTAAATTGATTAATTATTTTATATAATTGACTAATTTATTTAATTAATAAATTGGATTACTTTCAGACGATTTTCAAGATTTCAAAAAAATTAATTTTTTAAATAGATTGATTAATCTTTTTAAAATAATTTGTTGGTTTAAATGAAACAAGATTCGTTGGAATGAGAAAAATACCCCTTGTCCCTGAAAAATATTTTTAAATTCATATTTCTTTTGTGAACGAGGGGGAATTATTTTACGAATTGTTAAACGAACCAAACTTTGAGTTATGTGTTACATGAGTTATGTTCTTACGTGTATTATATTTTATGTGCTCAACAAATATTTGTTATATAATTACTTGATTCCCGCAATTACTCCGTGTAAGGGGTTGTCGTATGGGTAGACGATAAAGTTGTAAACGAACAGTTCGTCAAGTAACTATTGTTTAGGTAATTAAAGTGGTATCTTTTAATTATAAATGCGGATCGTTCGAGACGATCAAGACTAGACGTTTGGTTCAAGAGTAAAGCTGAATAATATTACATATCGGGCTTATAGCAACCGCATGAGCAGCAAATCAAAGAATTATTGGGTTAAAAGATGGTGATATTATGAGATGGAAGAATGAGAAAATTGTGTTAGTTCGAGTGTGTAATTATTAAGGACCAAAGACAAGTATTCATCCCATATTCTATTTTCGGAATAGTTAAAGGTTTTACATATCAGAATATTGAATTCTGATTATGCAAGTACTCTTCCACTATTTTACGTTCAGAATAGTTAAGTGTTTTTACATATTCAAATGCTGGATTTCAAATTATGAAAGTGATCTCACTATTCTAAATTCAAAATAGATAAACTTATTAGGTTTTGAAAAGACTAGAGTTGTTTTTGGAGTTATTCATGACCATGTGAAATGGGGGAATTGAATTATTAAAGATGTTTTGGATGTAAAGTATTTTATGTTACCTTCTAAATGACATATTCCCTTCTAAATAAAACATGTTGTTAGATAATTTGATGATCAATGCTTAGCACTTAGACAAATCATAGTTTATCATCAGTGTTTGACAGTTTGATATCAGTGTTTATTATCAGTGTTTACTGTCAAACTCTGTGGAAGCAGTAAATCATGCAATGATTTATCTGATTGAAGATCTTGAAGATTGCAAGGATATGTCGGTTACTCAACATATGGAAATGAGCAATCAATCATTAGATATGATTCTTATCTAGTCATACTTATGTAATCATATCAGTGGTAATTGATTGTGTAACTGTGTATGTAATAATCCCAATTTTTGTAACTGTTCAAAACCCTGATGAATAGTAACCTTGCTGATTAAGAAATATAATCAGGTCACACTACTATAT
>PHNY01171215.1:1560-15011 GCA_003724115.2 Anethum foeniculum | reverse complement strand
TATATTAATCAAACGATATATTCCTCGAACTTGTTTGTGTTTATTTTGATTCCGTAACTAAACGAAGAACTCGAAACGAAATCGAAATAATTGTGAGTATTGTATTCAACCCCCCCCCCCCTTCTACAATACTTTGGGACCTAACAAAGTTCACTTACTGAAATGGATGACGAAATAACTGCAGATTATATTGACTATGCAGAACTCATATCTGGTCAACTTGTGGATATCTCAAATGAGTTTGAAAATATTGGAGATGCAACTCATATTGAGAAGAAGTTTGTCATTAGCAACAAGCAACATGAACATATTGAATTGGATCAAATATACAAAAATAGAGAAACACTGAAGATAGTTATGAGTCATTATGCCATTCGCAACAATTTTCATGTAAAAAAGTCTTGCCAGAAGGAGTATTTGGTTGCTTGCCTCGACAAAAACTGCAGCTGGATGATGCGAGCATCACGAAATGGACAAACAAGTCAGTTTATAATATGAAAGTTAGTTGACACTCACACCTGTGATCTGGAGTTGAGATTTAAAGATCAAAGGCAAGCCACTGCAACAGTCATTACAGACATCATAAAAAACAAATACACCAATATCAAAACAAAATACACAGTTGCAGATATAATAAGAGACATGAAGCATGATTATAAAGTGCAAGTGAAGTACGACAAAGCTTGGAGATTCAAGGAAAAAGCGCAAGAAATTGTTAGAGGCAATGCAACAGAATCTTATGCTCAACTGGTGTCTTATTTGTATATGTTGCATCAAACAAATCCCGGATCAAATGTTAGTTTTAATGTGGGAGACGATGGGTGTTTCTTATACTTTTTTGTTGCATTGAATGCTTCAGTGAAAGGATGGCCTCATTGCATACCAGTTGTCATTGTTGATGGTACCTTTCTAAAATCAGCTCATAGAGGTACATTATTGGTGACAGCAACTCAGGATGCATGGGGTAAGATCTTTCCATTGGCATTCACTGTAGTCAATTCAGAAAATGATGATTCTTGGGACTGGTTTTTTGACAAGTTCAGACATGCTTATGGATTGAGAGGAGACATGACTATAATATCTGATCGTCATGAGAGCATCAGAAAAGCTGTCAGCAAAGTGTATCCGGAGATACCACATGGATTTTGCATCTTTCATCTCCTGAGCAACATTAAAAGTAAGTTCAAAAAGAACTCAAAAAAGGTTAAAGAGTCTTTCTTCTCAGCGGCAAATGCATATACTATTAAAAAGTTTGAGTATCACATGAGAGAAGTTGATAAGGTTGACAGCAGAATAAGAACATGGTTGGAAGAAGTTGGGTACGACAAATGGGAAAGAGTTCATTCACCAAATAACAGGTACTCAAACTTAACATCCAACATTGCTGAATCTTTAAATTCTGTAATCATAGCAATTCGAGAACTCCCAATTTGTACTATGCTAGAGAGTTTGCGTGCTTTGATCCAAAAATGGAGTTGGAGCAATAGAAATATAACAAATGCAACCTTGACAAGACTGACCAATAAGTTCGAAGATATGTTGAAAGATAATTACCTATACTCCATTAATTTGATGGTAAGATTTTAAATTTTAGATTTTTTTTAATATATTGAGTATTGAGAGGCAGTGACTTATCTATTCATATGTGTACAGGTGCATCCGACAAATGATGTTTTGTTTGAAGTTCACAATGGTGATAAAAAAAAGCTATAGTTGATATTGGTTTGAGAACCTGCACGTGCAATAGGTTTCAATTGGACCAACTTCTGTGTGCTCATGCAATTGCTGTTTTACAAAAGGCTAATCATGATCCATATGATTATTGTTCACCATATTTCACAAAGGAAGCAATAGTTCATGCATATGAAGAGACAGTATTCCCTGTTGGTCACGAAGACACGTGGGAGGTACCCGAAAATATCAAGTCAATGGCACTATATCCTTCACAAGGACGAGTAAGAGTGGGCAGACTAAAAAAAAGAAGATGCAAAGCTTCTTGGGAGATAAATGCAAAATAGCATGAACAAGTCAAATGCGGGAGTTGCAATCAATATGGACATAATAGAAGAACTTGTCGAAATCCTCCACTCAGAGTTGCTTGAATTAGTTACTTTATATGATTACATTGATTATTTTTTCTCAAGCAAAGACATAATTGTCGTTTTATAGTACACGGAATAGAACTACTAGTTTTATATATTTGACTTTGAGGTTAAGGTATCAAGTGACTTTTAGTTGCATTTGAAGTTGATTTTTGTTGCATATTAGTATTATAATGTCTGCTAAACATTAGCAACACTGAATGCTACACTATATGCAAATATCACCTAATTTGCAACCTTGTGATCAATTTTACTCTATTTCTAAAATTTTAAGTGCAGCTTCATTAGGACAAATAACAGCTAATCAAATATGACAAATATTTAACAGCTTCATTAAGACAAATATGAGATTATAGGTTTTGCAACTAAAATAACATGTAAGTTCATTTTTTACTTGTGTGTTAATTTGGACTAATGGTTCCTTTTGAACTTGGTTGCAAGAGTTGCAGGAGTTGCAGAAGCTAATCTATAATTAAAAAAAAAACCATCATCAGCTCTGTCAACTCCTGCAACTTTTTAATCTTCTATTGCAACATTAGTATCCTTCTCTGCAATCTTTACAGGGTCCCATGCAACTTCTCCATCAGTTGCTGCAACATCTCTATTTCTAAAATTTAAAGTGTTGCTTCATTTAAAGCCCCTACGGGGCCACCTATCCAAATGAATTCAATCTTATCATACACTGGCATGATAATCCTTGTAAGAATATATAAACCTACAATGCAACAACACATGCAACATTATATGCAACTTAATATCCACTTATAGTCGTAAATTGTTGAAGTTGCTACTATGCAACTTAATAATCCAATATGCAACATGATATGCAACTCAGTAAAATGATATAAAAAATTATTTGCAACTTAGTGCCCTGATATGCAACTAACAACCGAATACAAACAAAATAATTCGTAAACGAACCAAATCATAAGTTTTCAAACCATATCATTTATATAATTCTTAATTCCATCATATCAAATCATATTACATCCCTAACCACCATTACACAGTTCCTTTCAAGTACTTAGTGGCGCAAAAAAAAATTAACACAAGCAATTCGTTTCATAGATCTCGTCTTTCTCTTCTTCGTTGGAGTCTTTATCGCCTTCTCATCTCCTTTTGTATCCTCTCCCTCGCTCTCATAGCCATATATCTGTTTTGCCATGCCATATGAGTAAAATAGGAAAGCAAGTCTACTTCTATGAGCGCCAATATCCAAGTCCGTTTGGGGAATTTCCTTCTTATCAGCAAGATACTCAGCAAACGAAACCATGTATATACCACTATCACTGTAGCAAACATAAGATAATATAATTATACAAGTTCTACAAAATTTAACAAACTTAAAAAGTTCCCTGTAACAAATTTCCCCGAGGTCGAACCAAAATGTTGTAAAAAAAGAGACTGCAAATATAAAGGGAGCTTAACCATCCGTTTAGGATTAGCAGGAGTTGGCTGAATAGGTTCAGTAGAAGTTCCCTGTAACAAAATAAATAAAATTAACTGATTTCACAGGATTATACATAAAATAGAAATATTTACAGCGGACAAATTTATTAACATTTACCAATATGGGATTCCCTATTTTGCTGGCACTTTGCATAGCCAACTCCAAAGCAGCCAATTCTTTGTCAGAGAGGTTATCAAAAAAACCATCATCAGCTCCGTCAACTTTTGCATCTTTTGAATCTCCTATTGCAACATTATTATCCTTCTCTGCAGTCTTTACAGGCTCCCCTGCAACTTCTCCATCAGCTGCTGCCACCTCTGTATCAACTGTAGCAACCTTAGCTGCAACCTCTACAACCTTAACTGAGGCATCTTCATTTGCAGCGGCAACCTCTCTTGCAACCACATTTTGGGGCCAAGGGTCCAATCCACTTGTATCCTGCATGACATAATGTATAACATAATCATGCACTTATATAATATCACAATAATTCAATAGGAAGAAAAAAAATAAGATGTTGCAACCTTAGCAGCAACCTCTGTATCAACTACAGCAACCTTAGCTGCAACCTTAACTGAGGCATCTTCATTTGCAGCAACCTCTCTTGCAACCACATTTTGGGGCCAAGGGTCCCATCCTCTTGCATCCTGCATGACATAATGTATAACATTATCATGCACTTATATAATATCACAATAATTCAATATGAACAAAAGAAATCAATAATGCAAACTTGATCAAAATCCTTTGTAATTTGAGCAACTTTTTCAGGAAAGCTAGCACGGCAAAATGATTCATGTATGGGATTGGACAAATCATCTCCAGTGTAATTATCAAAGAAAACATCATCATCGTTTTCATTCTGTAATTTTCAACACATATAAAGCTCAACAATTACAATATACTTAAAGCATAAATTGTATTGATTCTTTTTGCACAACTTGTACAATATGTCTTTCATATCTAGCATAAAAATATCGAGTTGCCCTAATTACATTGTTAATTGAAATAACTCCTAATTGATCTAGATGATCCATTACATGAAACCTACATCTAGATCTAAATCCCTCAACCGAAGGTGTCAAAGTCGTCCAGAAGGTGAAATTGATCCAGCATTTGTGGATTCTTAGAGCTCTTCGCAGATTATTGTTAAAACGAATATGGATTTCTATAATATCCATATTCATGTTAAATGGCCTTTGTAGATGCCTTACTACCCTGAAATACAGAGGGTTTGCAACATCCCAAATAAAAATCCCACTCAAGAACTGAGAAGAGTCAAGTCTTCAAGGGTTCTTTCATCCATTATTTCAAAGTGCCCTGCATATTAGCATTATAATATTGATTCAACATTAGCCACATTCTATGCAACTTAACTCCTAATATACAATCTTCTAATCAACTTAATCAATCTTACCAATAATCCTAATATGCAATGAGTGCCCCTGCGGGGCCACCTATCCAAAAGCAAATCAATCCTAAATTATCAACCTCAACAGTAGAAATATTGGCCTAAAATGCATGCAACCTCATCTGCAACTATCTATTTCTTATACTTCTCACAACAATCCAAATCTACAAAGAACAACACTACATCATAAATCAAGAGATTCAGAGTTTATAACATTCCCCGACTGAAATATACAAAATTAAACACATATACATATTCAACTTTTTTCAAATCGAAGCACACAAATTATCATACTAAGAGCAACAAATTATCAAAAACAAAGGTATTTAGGGTTTTAAAAAGAAAAAATCGAACAAATCGAATATATCCTGTTAAACACAAAATTGGCAACAACTCAGGGGTGAGAATGACGAAACTTCACCTGATTAAGCAACAAAATAGAGCAGCAGTGACTCACAAAGCTTTGCTGATGAAAGAAATTGAAGAAGAGAGACGTGATTGAAGAAGAGAAAGGCTGTCCCAACCACCGCTCAGTGAATCAACTCACGCACGCTCAACTCCCAACCACCGCTTTAAACCCACTGCTTCACTCTCTCACTACAGTATCGTATTTTTGAAAAAAGTTTGTAAATGTAATGTATATGCGGTAATAAAAGCATGTGTGTTTAAAAGAGGTAGTAAAAATAAAAATGTTATTAATTGGGGTAGTAAATATAGAAATAAGATTAAAAAAACAGTACATAGGACAAATTCCCTATTTATTTTGAACAACAAAGCGATTAATCAAGTCCTACATTTTTCCGGAATTTCTCTGATTTTGTTGAAATTTAAGATTTCGTCCGAAATTTCAAGTGTCTAAAAAAAAATGTTCCCTCCGTTTTAAAATACATGTCCACTTTTAAAAAATTACACATATTAGAAAAGTGGATGTTGTTAAATTAATTGCATTAGAGCATTTCCAAGGGTAATAGGTAAAATGGTTAGCTAAATCATGATTATCTAAAATTTTGCTGAATCTGTAAGAGTATGTACTGCAGTGGTGTTAGCTATAATGATTAGCTATATTCAAAAATACTATTTTATTATTATTTTCAAATTCTTATATATATATATATATATATATGGAAATTTTATATGTTAAAATATATTTAATTAATATTTAATTTAATTTAATTGAAAATAATATCAATGAAAATATATTGAATATAACCGTAATTTAATATATATTCCAATTGAAATATAATAACATATTTAAATATGACAAAAAACAGCTAATAAACATTAGTTATATATACATATTAAAATATATAAATATATTATATTTATAATATTGTATTAGATTTATAAGTATTTTATAAATATGCAATGGACATTAAAAAAATTAATAAATTTGGTTAATAAAAAAAATCAATATATGTATGTATTGATGTGTGAAGTTAGGTTTAAATAAGGCAGGAAGGTGACGTGAATCTTTTAGCTAATGGGTACAGAATCAACAGATATAGAAGATGAGATAGAGGATATCTAAAAGTTTTGCGTGTCATGGTTGGAGTGCAATATTTTTTAACTAATTTGTATATTAGAGTGCCAAGTAGACTTTTTAGCTAACAAGTGAACATGGTTGTAATTGCTCTTAGTTGACTAAAATATGTGGAGTAAGATTGATTTTGGAAATATAAATAGGAGATATGTGAAGTAGAGTTAAGTTTGAAAATACAAATTTGTGTTGAAAGTTGAAGTGGAAATTAAATTGAAACAATTTTTTTAAAAATAGTGGACATGTATTTTGAAACGGGGTATGGAAGAAGGTAAGTACGATAAAGTCAAATAAAATAAAAGGTAAAAGACAAAAAGGAGGGACACTACACACACTGTGGTGAGCTGTGCTGTGGGTTGTGGCGAGTCGATAAGTTGTGACGGCGTCATCGGTTGGCTCTCCTCAATCATCAACCACCCAATGACCTTTCGACTCCTTTAACAGCCACCTCTCTCCTTTCTTTCTTTTTCTCTCACAAAACAGTTGAAGTCCTATAATTTTAAATTAATAAACCCAACAGCATATATCCGGTATATTCCCTTCTTAAAAGCAAAAGATAATTATAAATTAATTTTTCTTTAACTATATATAGAAAATTTTATCTTCGCAAAAGTTCCCGATGCTTCAACTGAGAAAGGCAAAAAAGGAGATATCAATACTTAAAGTTAAACCCGAACGCAAAACAACAAAAGAAAATAATTAAAAATAATTTATGATATAACCCCATCTAATTGGCCGTCTGAAACTTATAATATAACCCCATCTCTCTCCACTTTGATTCTCTCGCATGTAACACAAACATATATAAAGAGAGATACAGAGAGAGAGGAGGACAAAACAAGCTTAAACAGGGTTTCAAGAAATGGGAATGCAGGTGTTTATGCATTCTCAAGTAAAGATACCAGCATCACCATCATTTAATACCTTGACTTTGTCTTCATTCAAGTCACCACTTTGTCTTTTTAACCAAAGACTGCATCAGAACAGGGCATTTGGTATTGCTAAAAATGTTTCTGTGGGATTAAAAAGAAGAAGAGATGTAGGATTTGTGGTAGCATCATCATCAACAAGTGATGTAGCTTTGTGGGAGAATTGGAAACCTGATAAGGGTGCTAAATCTCCATCACTGAGTGATATAATATGGCCATCAGCTGGTGCATTTGCAGCTATGGCTGTGTTGGCTAAAATGGACCAGGTTTTGGCTAGTAAAGGACTTTCTATTACTATTGCTCCGTTAGGTGCTGTTTGTGCTGTTCTTTTTGCCACACCTTCTTCCCCTGGCGCCCGGGTACATATATTCATATATTTTATAATCCTCGCTTTCTGTCGATATAAAATTTTAAATATTTACGCACACATGAATTATGATCGCAATGCACTTGGCTCTTCTTGAACCGTTAGTAGAAGGACTTAACTGGATCATATCTGTTTAACCGCGTAGATGGGAAATTCTGCTTGGCCAATACTTATGTAGCAAAAAAATGCCCTTAATCCATTTTGAATCTCTTGTTTTCTTTTCTATTCCTTTATCGATCTCGTTTAGAAGTGATGGAAGAGTGATGTTTAATACAATCTTAATCTTGGATAGGGGTAATGGAGGATTATGCAAATTATGCCATTTTTTGATTTGAAGATGTCCCTACTTATCTGAACTAACTGCTTCTCCCTTCACATAAATTTGCAGAAGTACAATATGTTTATGGCTCAAATTGGTTGTGCAGCTATTGGAGTCCTGGCATTTTCAGTTTTTGGTCCCGGCTGGCTTGCTAGGAGCGCTGGCCTAGCTGCAGCTATGGCTTTTATGATAGCCACAGGCTCTGTACATCCACCAGGTGCACATTTCCTAATCCAGTTCAATTTTGTTACTGAAAATTTAAATCCTCTTTTTAAGCCTTACTACAACAACTCCGACATTTGAGTTTTAAAGGGAAATGCATCTATGTATATGCAGCTGCAAGCTTGCCAATATTATTCATCGATGTAGCCAAGATGCAGCAGTTGAATTTCTGGTATGCCTTGTTCCCGGGTGCTACCGGGTGCATTCTCATTTGTTTGATAGTAAGTTCCTACAATTCTCCTACTAGTACTATATCTGTCAACTGATTACTTTTGCATATAATCACATCAATGAAAACTTACATGTTTCTTGACGCCAATAGAGATAGTTGCAGACTTCAACTTGCCATTCTATATTTTTAGACAATTTTTAGTTGTATAAACAACACACTTCTACCTCATGTAAGATTCTTAATCAGAATTCGCCATTCTGAAGCCTGAATCTCGTAGTTAAGAAACCTAAATCTCGTAGTTAAGAAGTTCCTGCGTATAAATACAGAAATTTATAGCCCTCCTACAAATGAGGATCACATTTCCACATGCACTGAGCTTAATTTATTCCACTTCAATCTGTCAGCTGGTTTTGTTCTCCTTTCTCTTTCTTTAAAATCTTAGATTCCTATTTTAAAATTTTTGTGGGCATTATACATGACTAACTATCCCTGTTACTTGTTTGCAGCAAGAAGTTGTGATGTATTTGAAGAACAACTTTAAATTTTAAGACCGTGTGCATGTGGCCTGCTGTATATACTATCTCAAGCCATGTTCACATGAAAGGCCGTTTAATACGGTGTCTTGTTCATCCAGCGGGCGGATCTAAAGTCAGCTACCAACACAAAGCCACAATAATAGTATTATATTCCGGTTTACTATAGTCTATATATAATTTAAATAGGTTTATTCTTTTGTATAATTCAACATACTGAGTACAAATTTTCAGATTTCCTAGAAATCTAAGAGGTCTTGACAATCTCCAGTATAAAAGCATGGATATTTAGTGGCTTTTTTTCTATATTTACAGACTTGTACTATTCAGAAAAGGTCATCTTTTCCTCATAAATTTAATTACAACCAAGTTGCCAAAGTTCAGACAGCAACTCCATGTTTGTTTAGCTGATAGTACAACTTTCTGTAATAAATACATACCTTATTTACCCAAAACTCTCTGAATGAGCAAAGCACAGATCTGAATGTCAAAGATAAATCACAAATCTGAATGTCACAAGTAAATCACAGATCTGAATGTCATAGGTAAATTGGTATACATTACGATATGCCTAATAAAAGATGTTAGACAGTTATGGTGAACAAAATCCAGCATAACTACCTGCAAGACGATGCTATCTGTATTTCACTTGCTACCATCAAAGTTTTACAGTTTCAATTAATACACTTACTGTTGTCAAATGTTAAAAACAATGTTACAGTTACATTTTTCTTCAAAATTGACCGAACCAAGTGGCAAAACTTGTTCGAAAAACTCATTATACCTTTACTTGCAATTATGGTTGGGAAAACTCATTTCACACAAATACAATCCAAGGATCTGCCACAAATAATTCTTGGGTTTCCTGGAATGGTTCTATAACTGACTACCCAGGTTCTTTTAGCAATCATAATGATCACTGTCAGACTCGCCCATATGCTCTCAATAGTTATGCTTGCACTCCCGGCCTGAATTGGGAACTATTATTGCTTGAAGCTGTGTAAAAAGAGGATACCTAGAGAAACCTTCAGCACTAAGATTACAAAGCACCTTCAATCACTGTATATTCCTAAATCCTAAATTGAAAAAGAAGAGAATGACAAATAAAGCACGAACATAATTTTCATATTTTTAGTTCTAGAAAAATATTTAAAAACGAAAAAAAAAATGCAATTTGGATATACAGTATGCATTCACTAACCCAATTACTATAATTCAAGCCCGAGTTGTTGAAGTGAACTTGGACCAACTAGGAATACTCGCCGTGGGGTTTGGTACCGAAAAGTTACAATCCCTTTATATGCTGCCCTAGGTATGCCATCCTTGAAAAAGGTGGAGCATATGAACGGATATATATTAGACTTAAGTAAGCAACAACAGATTTACATGCATGTGTACATAAAAGGGGTGGAAGAAAATATCATGGAAATTAAATTCTTTATGTTACATACTTTCTGTGTATCTTACAAAAATCATTTGACACTGTGCAAATGGAACAAATAACAAATACTGCCTATATCATTTTGTGAATATGGTGAAAATTTGGAACAGAGACTCCCATGAAAAAAAACAGTTTTGGAAACAAAAACATATAAGAAAATGTTGTATTAGATCTGTTCATGCACTACAGGACATACTGATAAAATCTTATACACACACATATATAATACCTTCCATTCTTCAAAAATGCCAAACTTAGCTGCTATGCGTTCAAAATCTTCTTGGTCTCGGTATTGAATCCTCACATCACCGTCGATGTTATAAGCTTGAAGAACAGGATCAGTTCCCCTTACAGGTTTTGCACTTTTTACGAGGTCAGCAAAGTGCTTGACGTAGTTGTCCTAATATACGTAGATAGAATTAGCTGATAACACACTTAGGATGCCGATGACTGATAATCTCTATATAAAACTGGAAGATGGAGTTTCTACATAAGAAGTTTATACCTCAGTAAGGTAGCTCAAATTCATAGACTTCCAATCAACCTATTAAAGTAGAAGAATGATTTTTTAAACTGCAATGATATGCTGGGCCAGAAGTAAAAGATTAAAGACTGGGTTTTTCATACCTGGACATCATTCAGCTTGATGGGCTGAAGATATCTTTTGAAAAACTGACCCAGACTAGAACCCTGCAAGTAACTGAACAGATAAGTATACAAATGAAACTACAACCAAAAGGATAAGAATGTAGTCATCATGAATGACAAGGACTATTATGTTTCATAAAATTACACCCCTGCATAAGAATAAAATATAGTATGCAAAATCTGTGTGACTATGCAAAACAAGCTGTCACCTGTGCATGTATAATTGTGGGTGCATGCACATTTCAGGAGTGTGCATGTGTCTAATGTTTATATAAAGAGAGAGTGTGGCTCATTCAAATTTATAGTTGCAAGAATAATTAGAGTAAGAAAACATTTTATTAAATGATACAGACATAATACCCAGGAGTATGCGATAGGAATCAGAGTGTGCCATGATAATAGAATAAGAAAAGGAATAATAATTTTTGCATTTCCATGAACGAATTGCAGATATTTACAGTTAAGAGGATAATATATTCTATACAAGGAGAGTTTACCATGATGCAAAATTTTGTGACTCGTGGTTGTTCAAGAAACAAAAAGTAACTTAAAAAAGACGAGCAGTTGATAATTAATGTTGTGGTGTATGCATAAAAGTGATCCTTGAAAGTGGACTCAGGTCTCAGGGTATACATACATGCTCACCAAAGTTGTATGTTCTGCACACTTCTGGGCGAATAAATTGCCGTCCTTTGTGATTTTCTTTCAGTCTCAACCAGTCATCCCAATAAGTATAAATTTGTTAAAGATAGCTCTAAGAAACACTTAAAAAGAAACATGTGTTAAACCTGAACTACTAGATATATAGTAACCGAAAAGGATATGCCTTTGGCCACTTCGGAGATAGTTCATCCCACGTTGATTTGGTAAGCATCCATCCAAGACCAGGAAAAAAATCTGAGCGGTAAAGTGTATCTGCAGTTTTTTTTCATACCAACCAGTTCAGGACGTGAGCTCATAGGAAGCAGATAAACCATTCAACCAGGATTACATAGAGAAAAATCTAAAGATTAAAAAAGAAATGCACAAAAAAAAAAAGAACTCTGAGAACAGAGCTGGCCAGCTAAAAGCACAATATATCAAGGGGTAAGGACAAAAATGGAATAAACATCTCTACAAGCAAACAAAGAATACAGTCTCATATGTTAGCATGTTACTATGCCATGACTATTCCAGTTGCTTGTATCGCTGAATAATTGTCCCATTCCATTCCTCCACCATGCCCCCGACCAAACACAACTAAAGGATTAAGTTATTGCATGCACCTATAAATTTGTATAGAGACCATGCCAGAAAGAAACCGAGCTTTTGAGATGTTACCAACAATTTATATAGAATTAGTTGTAAAATTTGCTATATTGGATTATTGAGTAGTATCGGTTTTCACCAGAACATGTCATAGATGCCAATATTGGGGCTTGGAGGTAGACACTCTAAGCTGGAAAGAATAAAGATTTTATGGATATTGAACAGCGTTGGACGATTTAGGCCCTGTACATATCAGGACTTCATGAGGCCACGTAAAAACAATCAAAACAATATTCCAACATAACATTGAATCTTTTGCCTGCAGATGTAGTTTTAAGAGAAAATGCCAGTTTTCCGCGCATCAAGGCCTACTAGATAAGGAGATTGAAATACGCACAACATAGTAAATTACTAAATTAATTGCATAAAACAATTTGAAATGAGCTACAAAGTGTCACACAAATTCATGATACATTTTATAATTTGAAAATCTAACCATCAAGATCTAGAAGTTAATATGCTTGTGCTTGTCATCGTAAGAGTCAATTGCAAATGGTTGTTGCATGATGCATGCCATGCACCTAGCTTAATTTGATCTCATAACTAAATAAACTGCACATCAATAGATAGGAAAACTTACAAGGGTCATGCACAAACTGCTTTTGTCCATTGTCATTCCACGAGGATACAGCTAAGATGGATCTATCATGGTTTCAAAGCATTATAAACTCACATAAAAATATGACTACAATGAGTAGCAATATTATATTTTCAGAAAGAGCATACTTATCACTGTCAAGGAGTGTTGCTCCGGCTTCAAAATAGTCAAAAAAATCTGGAGCGATTTCCATATCATCTGCACACCATGCCAGATATGTTAACATTTCCTTGGTAGTTGATATAATTTTACATAGATGGGAGTCGCTCTTCTACCACTAGGAGCACATTTGCCACTGCTTGGGCACTCCTTTGATTTTTTTTACTTTCAAATAGAGGAAATATGAAATTGTATTTATTAACAAGGTAGCCCATTAGTACCTTCAAGAATAATAACCCGGCTAAAATTGTGCTT
>PHNY01171185.1:373-11457 GCA_003724115.2 Anethum foeniculum | reverse complement strand
TTATTTTAACTACATAATTTAATAGCATTTATTTATTATATATTCTCATCAGATTCAATTCTTTACGATTATTAATTTAATTTGATACTAATATTTTAATTTTGATTCGTATTTCGCACAGTTATGAGATTTAACTCTGAGCAAATACTAATTTAACATTTTTAGTCTCGGGTCCGTGATTCGCACGGGTTACCAACTAGTACATATTATACGTAGTCAGAATGTTTGAACTTGTTGGATAGGCGTGATGCCATTGCACTGACAAAAAGTTAAAGGCTTTATCAAATTTATACACTAAATATTTGCTGCAATTAGGGTATATCTCATGCATCTTTTTATCAACACAAAGATAAAGAAGGTGATTGTGTTGTTTATCATGGGAAATACTCAAGTAGATTAAGTACATATCAGACTTCGTACTTCTTCTTATGTTGATAATAATCATCATGTAACTGTACATTACTCTTAGTCAACTTTATTTGAACTCTTGCAATCCCTTTCATCTTCAACTTTGTAATTGAATTTGATTCCTCGACAGACAAGTAGATTACTGATGTTTTTAAATTCTCCAGTGGCACAAATTTAATAATCTTCATGTGTCATTAGTCTTTGTTTAATCCAAAGAGTCTCTTTACTTTAATGGTTTTCGACAAAAATGTGATATAAGTACTAACACACATATGATCTTTTCTGAAGCTAACAAATCAGAAGGCAAAAATAATGAAGACGGCAATCTCTTCTTCATTGCTTTCAGTCACTTTTCTACTTTTACTAATAAATCTTTGGCCATTAGCTTCTTTAGCCGATAAAGCCGATCAAGAATTTCTTAAATGCCTTTCTAGCCCATATTATAAAGGCATCAACCTCACTGAAATCCTCTACACACCAAATAACAGTTCATACAATTCTGTTCTGCAGTCCTCAATCCAAAACCTGAGGTTCGCAGTGCTGACAAGCCAACAGCCGTCGTTCATTGTCACACCATTTATTTATTCTCAAGTACAAATTGTGGTTCTTTGTGCCAAAAACCATAAACTTGAAGTTCGAGTCAGAGGAGGAGGTCATGATTTCGAGGGTCTTTCATACGTTTCTGACCATCCCTTTGTCCTGATTGATCTCGTCAATCTCCGTAACATTACAGTTGATGTTGCTAATGGCACTGCTTGGGTTCAATCCGGTGCAAATCTTGGTGAACTTAATTACAGGATTGCTGAGAAAACTAGTGAGTTCGCGTTTCCTGGAGGTGTTTGGCCTACTGTTGGAATTGGTGGCTTTCTTAGCGGAGGAGGATATGGCTCGTTGACTCGTAAATATGGACTTGGAGCTGACAGTGTCATTGACTATCGCTTCTTGAACTATGAAAGTAATGTGTTTGACCGAGTTTCAGTTGTAGGTGGTGAAGATATATTTTGGGCTGTCAGAGGAGGAACAGCTTCCAGCTTTGGGATTGTTCTTGAATGGCAAATAAAGTTGGTTCCGGTCCCTAAAACAGTGACTGTTTTTGCAGTTCATAGGACCTTGTCACAAAATGCAACTAGGATTTTTCATCGGTGGCAATACGTTGCCCCAAATATGCATAGAGATCTTTACATCAAAGTCAAAATTATAAGTGTCAAATTAAGAGCAGACGGAGAAGAGAAAACAGTACAAGTTTCTTTTGAGTCCTTGTTTCTTGGACCGATTGAAAGACTACTTAATATGATGGAAAAGAGTTTCCCGGAATTAGATTTGAATGAAGAAGATTGCACTGAAATGAGTTGGGTCAAATCTACACTTTGGTTTGCGAATACTGGTTTCCCAAATGGCGAATCTCTTGAACTTTTGCTGAACAGAAATGCATTTCCGAAGATGCACTTTAAGGGAAAATCCGATTTTGTTCAAGAGCCTTTATCTGAAGAAGCCTTAAATGGGATCTGGAAACTGTTCTTTGAGTTAGAGGCAGGAGAAGCACAAATAGAAATAACACCATATGGTGGCAAAATGGATGAGTTTTCGGAGTCAGCACTTCCATTTCCTCATAGAGCTGGAAATTTATACATGATGCTTGAAGGCGTGCTGTGGAACGAAAAAACGCCATTAGAAAAACAAGACAACCTCTTGAAATGGCTCGAAAGACTGCACATGTACTTGACTCCTTTTGTGTCTAAGAATCCGAGACGTAGTTATGTGAACTATAATGATCTTGACTTGGGAGTGGGAAGCAAGACGTATGACGAAGCTAGCATCTGGGGGGAGATGTATTTTAAAGATAATTTTAAGAGGTTGGTTCAAGTGAAGACAGAACATGATCCGAACAATTTCTTTAGGCATGATCAGAGCATTCCTGTTTTTCGCGGAATGTCTTCACTTAGAATAGATGATCATATATCGCAACTTCATTTGTCACAAGAAACCAATTGTTGATGCCCTGCACTGCTTGTATAGTCTGAAACTATACATCCATAGCATGTTAGAATATCATAAAAAAAATATCATAAAAATCCACATGTATCCGTTTCCATTGGGAAAATTTTGAAGTTTTAGCAACGAAACAATCCTGCATTTTCCTTGCCTTGTTTGTAAAACTGGGATTTGCATCACCTAAAATATAAACAAGCCTAGCTATTTAATATGCAGAGGTGCTAACAACTGCTCTCCTTCTCACTCAAAGTTGCTTAATTTGTCCCTTCAAGGCATACCAACAAAGTTTAGCTAACAAACACAAATTGTGTTCATTGAACCCTAGCAATACATTTAACATGGTACCCTTCAATGAAATCCCTGCAGAAATTGTGTTCCAAATACTTTCATGGCTGACCGTACTATCTTTACTCCCATGTAAATCTGTTTGCAAGACGTGGCTCTCCATTATTTCAGACCCTAGATTCTTAGGATTGTATCACAGAAGGTTCCGGGACGAGTAGAGCTTTATTCTACAAATTCGGGTACTTGGAGAAAAATTGACGTAAAAAAAGAAGATTCAAGGTTTATGTATTACTATCGTGCTCCGAAGATGACATGTGGTCTGGTTATAAACAGGGTATTGTATATTAACAACAAAGATGAGCTAATATCGATTCATTTGTGTGATGAGAAGTTTAAACCAGTTCCATTACCTAGTATTAAGCTCCGAGAAGATATAAAGCCTGCAAGGTCCAGGATTTTTAATTATGAAGGTCGTGCTGGTTTAATCTTGCATTGCCATGGTGATGAAGCACTTGGTCTACGGACATTAGAAGAAGATGATGGTAGTGGCTCTATGTCTTGGACGAAGAACTTTAATTTAGATGCCACTGTTAAGTTTGAGTCGAGAGCTATATATTTGGGTGATGGAAAACTTGTTACGTGCGAGTTCTCTAGAAGTATCATCTTGTATGATCATAAAAAGGAGGAGATCACGAAGCCAACTTCGTCCTATGTCCCTGAGAGCCTCCCAACTTCGTCCTACGTCAAATCACCTCACAAATATATCAAGAGCGTTGTTTCTGTCAAGATGTTTAACAGATAAGAGGTAGGAGCGAGTTGGTCTTGTGCAAATAAGAATCTGACAGGTAGTTCATTGATAGTGTTTATGCTAGTATGTTTTATCAGTCTGTACTCTGTGCACGTTGGATGATGATACATGTGTGGCATTTTGTCTTGGACTAGATAACTTGATTTACATGTAAAATAACATCCCTAAAACCAACTACCTCCTACATTTTTAACTGGACAGTGAAATTGTATATGAAAATCTACATATGTATTGTGTAAACAAACAAATTTTCATAATCTACCAGGTAGCCTGCAAGAACCAACACGAATTTAATATATTAGGCTAGGTACCTAAAGTATGTTTATAAGTATGCAATAAACCCCCTCAAAGTACTGGTCTTTCATCATATTTAATAACTTCAAAGTACACTTGCTGACTCTCTCACAGACACATGATGTAGATATTGCAAATTCTTTCTACCGATAAATCCTGATTCTTGCAATGAGGTTTAAAGGAAGAATAAACTTACTATGTGAGTCCTACATCATTGATGCTAGAGCCAACGCAGGATGCAGTTCCTACACTGGTTTTAAGGGATTTTAATAGATACTGTGCCACACAAGCACTTGTTCATTCCAAGAAATGGCGTCAATACTGCTATGGACATTCTGCTGGAGTCATGGTCTCACTGATTAAATGGAATGATTCCCTGCCGTGCACTTAGAATTTAAACATTGACGTTGGGAGATGACTGATAACCATTAAACTAGTGTACTTTGATGTAGCGACATGAGTAGTAGTAGTAGTATATTTGGACACTTCTCTGTTTTGCCAAATAGAGTTGTCTTCTTATCATCATCATTCTACTTTTTTATTGAATAAAAAGATCGTTATCATCCTCCTGCATCATTAACGCTAGAGCCACCGCTCACCAGAGGATGCATTTGCTCCACTTGTTATATGGGTTTTTAACACCAAATAGTATCAACTGGACTTCCTGTTAGCAAATTTGTGTTGGTAAATTGTCGGTAAAGATTTAAATTTTATCCTCCTAAAACAGAATACATTGGTCAGTAAAACCGGATTTTCTTGCACTGTTGTTAAGTTACGAACTTGTAAATATGAACAAATATCATGATCTCAATTGAATACATGAACACTATTATCAATATTCATAGAATTACTTTCTTATAAAATCAGCTAAAGAAAGATATTGATGTTAACATATGAGAGATATAACTTTTTGAAGTTTTGCGGTGCTCTTTACTCCTGATGTTAAAAAATCTTCTCAACTTGTAAAAATATCAACCCAAAGCTCCATTTTATACCATTCAAATCCTATCTTTCACAATCTCCATTTTATGCCATTCAAATCCTATCTTTCACCTTCTTCCAACCTACTTTGATGAATGCTTTTTAGATATTTTATTACCATCACTTTACTATATAACTTACCTTGTAATATAGTATCATTCATCAATCCTCAGGACCAGCTACAGAACTCATTAAGGCTACCAAGAAAACACTATCACAATGGCAACCATGGCTACAACCTTAACCTCTTCTCTTTCTTCAGCCTCAAAACAATCTTTCCTCGAAAACAAGTCCTCCTTCCATGGCTCCCAAATCATCTCGAAATCGTTCCAACCTATCAAATCCACCCCACAAAACCTCTCAATCACCAATTCACTATCCACTCCCTATGACCTAGACAACTTCAAATTCAACCCTATCAAAGAATCTATTGTTTCTCGAGAAATGACACGTAGATACATGACCGATATGATTACATATGCTGACACAGATGTCGTCGTTGTTGGAGCTGGCTCTGCTGGACTTTCATGCGCCTACGAGCTAAGCAAGAACCCTAACATCAACATTGCCATCATTGAGCAATCTGTCAGTCCTGGCGGTGGTGCATGGCTTGGAGGACAGTTGTTTTCCGCCATGATTGTCCGTAAACCAGCCCACAAGTTCCTAGATGAGCTCGAAATTGAGTATGATGAGCAAGATAACTATGTTGTCATTAAGCATGCAGCGCTTTTCACATCCACAATCATGAGCAAGCTATTGGCTAAACCAAATGTCAAGCTCTTCAATGCTGTGGCTGCTGAAGATCTGATTGTGAGAGGAGACAGAGTAGCTGGAGTTGTCACAAACTGGGCTTTGGTATCCATGAATCATGACACACAGTCATGTATGGACCCCAATGTCATGGAGGCTAAGGTGGTTGTTAGTTCTTGTGGCCATGATGGTCCCTTTGGAGCTACTGGAGTCAAGAGATTGAGGAGCATAGGCATGATTGAGAGTGTTCCCGGGATGAAGGCGCTTGACATGAATGCAGCTGAGGATGCAATTGTTAAGCTTACCAGAGAAATTGTGCCTGGAATGATTGTTACTGGCATGGAAGTTGCTGAAATCGACGGATCACCAAGAATGGTAAATTCTTTATTACATTAATATCATTTCTGTTCTACTAGTATATGGTGTAACTATTTCAGATCTACGAATTTTACTACTGAACTATAATTTACTAAACGATGAATCTATACTTTTCACAGGGTCCAACTTTTGGAGCTATGATGATGTCTGGACAGAAAGCAGCTCACTTGGCATTGAGGGCATTGGGACTGCCAAATGCATTGACAGAGGCACAACCAGAGTTTGTCATTGCTGATGCAGCTGAAGACATTGTTGATGCATAAATGAATGTTGTAAGGTGATTTTGTGGAAGAATAATACTTGAAGAGGAAGGAGGTGTTAATTTTCCCTTGTGGTTAATTTTGTAGATACAAGATGCGTGGTTAATTTCATTGATGTACCAAAGTGGCTGGCCTTTTGAAATTATTGGAACTTTTTCTTTGTTCAAACTCATTATTTACAACAAGTCAATAAGTACGTAAAAACAAATAGAGTACTTAAAAAAATATTATTAAGATCAGCAAGACAATGTTTGCTCAGAGATTTTAACTACACCATAAATTGTTCTGTGCTTGGTGTTGTGCAAAGGACTCCTGCAAGACAATGTTTGCTCAGAGATGGTTGCATCAAGCACCTCCGTGGTGAGAATTAGTAAACGTAAATTCGCTGATACTGATGTTTGACTATTGCCCCCTAGACTAGCATTTCCTTTCCTCAATGTTAAACCCACCGACTAGTATCACTAGTATCAACTATCACCTTGCCCAAAACTTTTGTCATACAATCTTGCTCTACACTTCTTCCTAACTGTGAACTACCTCGATACAAATTCCCAAGCACACTACTTAAAACAAATGACGAGAGGAGGACAAACTTTAACAAAAAAAAAAAAAATACGAGGAAAAGTCAGCATTTTAAAACAGAAGATCTACTACAGCAGACACACAATACTATATTCGACTTCGAGTAGCCGCTAGAAAGCTACTCTACTAGTGGAGTAGTGTTAACTGAAAGCCCTATGCAACTGGTATATTATTTCAAGGCTTCAATTCTGATTTTATCCTTCCCCCGCTGCACAAATTCGTTGAAGATAGAAGCCAAGGCCATGTTTATTCATATGACCTTTCTGAGTACTCTGTACTCACGAGCAGATTCCGTAGAATAGGGTAAAGTCTTGCCATTATCTTCTCTAACAGCGGCCCAGAATTCATCACTCTTCTTAAAAGCCTCCACGTATCTTCCCTCTTCAGCATAGTGGCTAATTGGGCTTCAGCGGCTTCAGCTCTCTTCTGATTCTTAAAGTTAAACATAAGACCTTGCAGATTAGACGTACTCCTGTTATTAAGCTCAGCGTCTGCATGTTACCTGTTCAGTAAGCTTTGCTTTCTCAACTTGCAACTGATCAATATCTCTCTCTTGGCTTCCTCCTTCACCTGCTAAGCCTCCTTCTCCGCATTATCCTTTGCCATTTGCTCATCCTTAACAGCTTCTCAAACTTAAACTTTCAATACCTTCTTGTCCTCTTACTAAGTCTTTACCCGCTGATTGCATTCTTCTTACTCCCTTTTCAGCATGACAATTTCTTCAATAATTTTTTCACGAATTCTCTTCAATTTTTTGTATTCATTGCAAATTTTCCTGTCCTAGCATGCATGCTGAACAACGGGGATAAAAACTAGTCCCACATAGAGCATTATAACATAAAACGTAATACAGCTATATACACAAGCAAAGTGCCTGAACTACATCTTTTTCCGTATTTAATTGGCTCCAGCTAACTATAACCTTCCAACTTCACAACCATAACTCATCAAATTGTCGATGAAGTCATTAAGAGAGTCTTGAATAGATAGCCAAAGTGTTACCAAAAAGAAATCTGGACAATGTACCACAACCAAGCCAGGTTAAAATATCAAAGCTAGAGAAGTCGGGAGAAATGGATAGCATAAATTAACCCGAAGGATTATCTGGAGTTAAATATTTATCATTATTTTTCCTTATCTCGTAGTCATTTAATTTATTATGTGCATATAGGAGTCTTGTCTTATTGTTGATTTCTACTTAAGAGAGCAAGCTGTGACTTATTTGGAGGAGGAAAATTGTGTGTTAGTTTCTACATTTAGGATAGCCTGCTCTAATTCATTTGGAAAAGGAAAATTGGAAGATGTTCTTTTTATCGGATCTGTGAAAGGGCAAAGGGTTCTGCTCACTTTGTTGAGAGTTTACTTTTAATGTCTTTACTCAAGCAATTGGTCCGACCTGCATCACCAGTTTTCATGGCCAATATATATTCTACGTCTACATTTGACATATGCTTATAGAGAGTTAGAGAAGGGAATGTCAGTCTTAAGAAATAAAATTTCGTCTTTACTAAGAAATCAAGTAGATCTTAAAGAAACTAAATCATCTGTTATTGAGTTCTGCACTCTGAAATGCACACTTCAACATTCAATCTGTTTAAGGTCTAATATGTTCAAAAGTTTCAATGGTGTATTGGCTACACATTGTTACTTGATCATGGTGGGATCTTTGACAATCCTTATAAATTTGGTGTATCACCAGTAGGAGTCACCCTAAAAGAGCACCTTTGAAACTTTTAGGATGGAGTCATTCAGTGGAGGACCCAGGAATTTTTGCGAGGGTTTCCTTATATAAATGTTAACGAAGACAATAATGATAAAAAAGCACGAAATTTATATAAATAAGAAATATTTTTATATTTTATAGTTGTTCCCTACACGTTTTCATCTTTTCAAAATAATTTATTACATCATCATTACTAACATTGGCAAGTGCTTCTTTCTCAATAGCCGAAATAAGACAGTCACTTAAAAATACATCACCAATTCGGTTGCGCAAATCCGACTTCACAAGTTTCATTGCAGAAAAGCACATCTCCACTGTTGCAGTTGCAACGGGCAAAACCAAAGCAAGTTTTAGCAATCGATAGATTAAAGGAAAGATAAATGCTTCCTTGTTTGGACCATCACTCTAGCAAGATCACTAATCCCATTCAAATGAGCAAATCTTAATTTCGTCGTCTTTCACATTATCAATATACATGATAAATTCATGCTCCAATGCCATCCTTTCCATAGAACTAAAGTCACTAGGATAAAAGTCAACTAACCTCATCAACTGCAATGAATCAAATGCAACAAATGAATCACGTGAATCCAAAACAGCCATACAAATGAACAACTCGGAGTTCACCTCATTAAAACGATCATCAAACTATGCAAGTTGCATATCCATAACAACATTAAAACAGTCAAAACAATAATAATGTTCATAAGTGATTCCTGTANTTTTGTCGTCTATTTCTTGGGTTAATATATGGCTCTGTCATATTCAACTTTTCAATGCCATACTTGTCACAAAAAGAAAATATCTTCTCTAAAAGGGGAACCCATCCATCAGTTCTAAACTAAGCAACTGTCACTTAGTTGATTTCACCAATTTCTGAAAGAATAGATTTAAGAATTTCTTGTGCAATACAGTGACAAATATCTTTTTGAATCTTAGGAGACACCATTTGACTATTTCCTGGAGCATTTCTTAATGTGACCTTACGAACACTTTCATTTTAATTTTGAGTGTACTTCATCAATTCCAAAAATGTCCTCTATGAAAAGATTTTTCTGACTCATCATGACCCCGAAAAGGTAATAAACCATTCAACAAATATCTTGACACATCAATTGAAGCATTTAGTCGAATAGATTGATCTTGACACATTAGAGCATTATAATTTTTAATTGCTTTACTATGAACACTACCAACTTCCCCAATATAAGATTTAAGCCTTTCTTGTATTTTATTCCAACTACCAAAACCTTTGAAAATAAATGCATCACCTCCAACTTGTGTTCAAACATGATCATTAAATAAGTAACAAGGCATGCAAAAGACTTTATCAACTTTAACACTATACTCCAACCAATCATAACTTTCAAACCACTGAGGATTAAAACGTCTCGGCTTACCTCATATCATCGTTGTTGGATATATAAACCCTTCCGGTCTACAAGGCCCTCTAAGTATATATGCCCATCTAATTTCATCCATTTGATTTGGATGATAGTCTGAAATTCTTTTTCAATCATGTGGATCCGAAGGAAGTTCGTTCAAATAAATTAATTTAGGTATCGAAGGAGTTGAACTAGATTGAGACACATTGACATTTTCTCTCGAGGATGAATTGATAACGGGTTCAATATTACTATCACTGTGAGATGGTTCCAATATTGAGGGTAATTTTCTTTTAAAGTATCTTTCCATTTTTAAAATCAGTAAAACAAACATATTAATTAAATTAATCAATTAACTAATTAAACAATCTAATTATTAAACAATTTCAATCTAATTAATAAACAATCAATTAAGCAACTAGCACACTAACAATATAGCACAATAACAATTAACAATTAGGACATCATATGTTTGATTTCAAAAAAAAAAATGGAAAATCGATAAATACAAAATTTAAAAATTGCTTACTTGAGAAATTGTAAGCTCGTTTTATGTATCACTGGATTATCACTGGTTTTTTATGTATGAAGGTCGATTGTGATACTACTGATTTCAGGGAAGTTGGTGTCGTTTGGATTGTTCAGCAAACCTTTGTAATCATTGTTAGTGTCAAGAATATTTATATTCAATTTGTTAAGCGATCTGGAAACAATATGGCTATTTGTTTAGCTCGTTTATTTATTTTTCAACCAGGTTGTATTGTTAGTTGGGGGTTTGTCCTGATTGAGTTTCAGTTGTTTTAATAAAATTCTTTAAATCGTTTGTCAAAAAAAAACAAAAATCTAAGACCCCTTGTAACTGTAAATTGTAGGGCGTTGTGTTGCTCATAGGATTTGTATGGCTTTTGCAGGTCCCGTATGGATTTTGTCAGAATTACCTCTAAACTTCTTGAAATGAAAACTTTTTCAAGGATATGTCCTCGTAAGAACCTCCAATGTAAGAATAAGTTTCCGGTAGACGAAAATCATAACACACACATATATCGTATAGTGAGAAATTAGAGTGAAGGAAAAACAAAATTTATTAGAAAATTAATATAATGAGAGTATAATAACTGTGTGAACAGAAGGGGCTTGAGAATATATATATAGGCTCATGGCAGGTGCAAGACACATGATCGAGTGTTCATATGGAATTTGGGAGAGTACAAGCCCCGTGGTTTATGATCTAGTCGAGG